>BMAO01036027.1:0-17958 GCA_019973975.1 Trichonephila clavata | reverse complement strand
TGTCGTAGTCTCTCACTACCCCTATGATTATTAACTCCCCTTTGCATATTATCTAAATTCGGTATGTTGGATTCATAATTAACGACTACTTAATTAATAAACCAATATTATTTATTAATCTTTCTTATAGAAATACACAAATATTAATCAAACTTTAAGAACAACAAATTACAGTGGAGTGCGATAAGAATTCAATTATGAACGACGGAACACTAACTGAAACTACGGAGAATAACGCATACAATCAAACTACGCATTTATATCTAATTTATGAAAATAACAGACCTGATATCTTTTTAAGGCAGGATTCTTTAATACTGGATGGATCTAAGGAGCGGCTTCAATCTTTGATATCTTCAGTTCCGTCCGAACCGAATTAATGAACCTATTTCAATAATCTTCCTCCGGCGAACAAACTTCCACTAGTTAAACTAATCTCTCAGAATCACCTTCTTAATCAACCTCGCAGTTATCTCCTCTATCAAACCACGTAGTCATCCTCATCTCTTCATTTCATTTCTCCCTTTTATATCTTTTTCGAACTCGCTAAACCGAAACTATCTTGTTTGCATAAGTCACACTTTTGGCTCTCGGCGGGGATTGGTTAAAATAAATAAAGTCTTTAAAGATGTGAGAGAAGGTTAGTGAAACGCGTAAGCACCCGTCACATCTTTACTTGTATTAAAACTAATTTATTTTCCATCCTCAAGCAAAATAGTTTCGGAAGGTTTTTTTAAAAAATAGCAGAGAAAAAGTATACGCGAAATAATGGAGGTTTTACTTAAAAACTAATCCGTCCATCATTACCAATTGTTTGAAAAATATAAAAATCAAAAAGCAAAACAAAAATCATGTAACGCTACAGAAGTTGTTTATCTTGAAATCCCTTTTTTAGCTCGACTTTGAAACATACTAAACATATTATAAAATTAAAATAGACAATAGTCTGCTCTATTATAAGTATCTAACGAACACCTTTCCCAAGTTTAAATTTTAAGTTTTATAATAAGGAATTTATCCTTCTGTACGTGGAGTAGGAAAAAGCTTTTAAGGTCTACTTTGATTTTCAATAATAACGATCGCAATTTGCAGCAAATAGACATAAATAAGATGGCATTTGGAAAAAAAGAAACTGTATCAAGAATGAATCAGATTTAGACTGAAACTCTTAGGTTTTAAAAGTACAAGGGATTCAATTTCTCTCCCATTATATTACCTCCTCCCTCAAGTAATTGAAAAAATCTTTCGATAAATTGAAAATGTGGTATATATATCAAAAGTATAATAGTTTTATATTAATATTATAATAATAAAAAACAATTTAAAATTAAATTCTTTTTTTCATTTATTAATCTTTCAAAGCTTTTAACTTTTGATGTTGACTCAAATTTATATACGTAAGCTGCAAAGATGATTTCATCCACAGCAACAAAACTATGCCATATTTTTGTGATTGGTTACAAATTTGAAATTTTATGTTATTCTCTCATAATCAGTCATAGGGGATACACGTCTAAATTTCCTTCTGATGTAATGAATTTTTTGCTTAAATTTGGGACCCTAATATTATTCTTAAAAATACCATTATTCTTTAAATAAAGTACGTACAAGAAGTATCTAAAGATAAAGATTTTATATACAACCTTTGACACTAAAATTCGGTGAATGAAATTAGAACTCCGATCTGACAACATTATCGAAACAAAACGTTGCACATGCGTAGCGGCAAGTGTTGACCAACTGCCACCACCGTTTTCAGCTTGAGCATCGTTTGGTGTTAAGGATCTATCCGCGACTATACTAATACCTTGGGGATTCTTCTGGAGAAAAATATTTTATCTCAATCAACTTTCACCGAGTAAGATTTGTAAGTGATTATGTAAATGAAGTATATTATATAAATTTTGTTTTCGCCAGTTTGAGGGTTGGCAAGTAGGAGTTAGCAAAAAGTTTGCGAGTTAGTTTGTTAGTTGAAGATTGAAGGAGATGGTGGAATTATTAAAAGGTCTTGGAGTTGTCCAGGAAAACGGATTACGGAGAGTGGATCCGACGACATTTATCAAATCCCGATAAAGATATACAAGATTCAAGTGTATAATCCACTGCATAAAAAGTACAGGTATCGTGAGCTTGTTTAATTAGAAATTAGCTTATTAGTGGGCGACGTAGTTTATATTGAGCGTATTTAAGCTATCGTAGATTCAGTTGAGGGTCCACAGTATTATCCCCGTGTTAGTGAATCTCACACCGTGTTAGTGAATCATTATTTGAACGCCTATCTTAATTAGATTGTTATTGTGTCTGATTGATATTTTGGTAACAATAAATTAATTAGATTGAAATCATGTCTGTTGATCATTCAGATTCTCCCACACACCTAGCTGGATCTGCGGGTAGACAAGAGGTTTCAGATGTAAGCAGGAACTGACAAGTATTCCATGTGTTCTGTGTAAGACCTGTTTTTACAAAGGGCTTGTTTAGTGCGTTGGCTCTTAACTGAGAACAGGAAAAGGAACGAACAAAAGAACAATTTAGAGTTTTGTTTTAAGCTTGGTAAGTCACCGACAGGAACTTATTTGATGCTGGTACGTTCGTGTGAAGATCAATCACTGTCCATGAAGTGTGTGTACGAGAGGTTCACCCGTTTTCGAGAAGGCCGAGAAAGTGTTTCTGACAACCCCCGTATCAAAAGACCGGCGATCTCCATCAATGACAAAAAAATTGAGAAAGTGAGTAAATTAATCACGAAAAATCGTCGATTAACTGTGTGCATGCTTTTTGGATGATGAATACTGCAAGGAACATTGAAATTTTGACCCGTTACATGAAAAGTCTACGTAGGGTACCACCCCAGTACGCACAAGGTTCATGGTTTTTTGTTCACCACATTGTTCGCCCTGACGCAGCCAATATTGTCAAACAGTTCCTGGAAAAAAAGAGGGTGGTGCAAATTGAATATCCACCATTCTCGCCAGATCTCAATCCTCCATACTTTTTCCTATTCCCAGGACAAAAACTCGCTTTGAAAGGAAAGATATTAGGCGATATTTCTGACATCCAACGAAACCTGACGAGGCTTTTGAATTCCATCTCAAAAGAAAACTTCTTACAAAGTTTCCAGGACATGTATAGCAGATTTCAGCGGTCCATAGTAATGAAATGTGACTATTTCGAAGGACAGTAATTCAACTTTTGTTAATACTTCATGTACGTTAATGTTACAGGACTATTCACTGAACTTTATTGTCAGAGGTAGTATATATAATATAACAGAAAAAGAATTTGAAATTATTTCAATGAAAACAATGAGCACAATTATATGACAATATAAGAATTTTACACTGTATAAGAGCTGTAATATACACCCTATGTATAAGAATTTTAGTCTAAAACAATTTTGATAAATAATAATATTCACATATGACAAAAAAGTTTGAAATCGTCAATTGATATCCCAAAGTAGTAATTTAGCTCGATATTGGTTCTTTTTGTATAATGAATCGTTTATCATTACAATTAATTAATACATTATTTGTTTCCTTTTGCTATGAAAAAGTAATCACAAAAAGTATATGTTTGAGAAGCCATTAAAATTTTCTCTTTTGATGTTAACAATCTCCTCATGGAGCCAATATCTATGATTATTAGAATTCTCCATTAAAAAAGGCCAGATTCATCTGAGTATCTCTATAAAGTAACACGAAGGCTATTGGTAAATCTCAAAATCAGTTAAGTATTAATTATTGATAAAAGAAACCCCTCCTGAAAAATAAATATGCTATTAAATATTCACATACGTTCAGAGAACTAAGCGGGATTTGTTTTCTTAGTAAAAAGAACTGACTTTGGTTTAAGTCACACTTTGCTGTAACTCGAGATTTATTGGTGACGAGTCTCGTAATTTTGAGCCTAGGTCAAGTGACGAGTATAACACCTTAGAGGGCACTCCCATCTTCAAACTGCCACATCACACCAACGGGAGGACTTTGAGCCTTGACAGATTTATCGTGCATCAGCCCCTCTACTTGGGAAAACCGAGCTCACCAAAAGAGTTTCGAGCTGCAAACCGACCCTCTCCAAGCAGTGTCGTAGTGAACACCTTTGCACCGCGAAGGGGGTTGTGGGCTAGGATTCTAGAAGGCCCAAAGCCTGGCTGACGCCAAGTACGCACCCTTTGTAAGATCCGGCTTGAGTTCCAAAATCTGTCTTTGCTGGGGGCCCTAACAGTCTCCGTTACGCTACTGCCTCCGAGTAGACATTTCGTTTATAGACAAAATGGTCCCAAATGAGAGATCCTTCACAGAATTTTTCAGAATATGGGGAAGTATACAAAATACACAAATGGAATATACTATACAAAAGTGGCTTTTTTCCGAGTGCCGGAAAGTGAATAACTATCGAGGGAATTCATCTTCAGATATATAAGGTGTACAACTTTAATACAATATAATGCTTGTCGGTTCCTGCTTCTCTCTGATCCCCCTTGTCTACCCTCGGACCCGGCTAGATGTGTGGGAAGAACTGAATAATCAGTAGACATGATTCACTCTAAATGTTTTATTGTCACAAAATATCAAGCAAGCACAATAATAATCCAATTGAGAAATTCGATCAGTATGCAGAGCATGAAGGTAAGACTCGTTAGCCTGGGATAATATTACGGACCCTCAACTGATTCCACGATAACCTGTACAAGCTCAATTTTAACTCCGCCGCGCTCTAATAAGTGATTCTTTAACTTCTATTTGAATAACGATCACGATACCTGTACTCTTGTGAAGTCCTACTGTTGAGGGTTTGCTAAGTAATCTTTAACTGGATTCGATCACCTCCGAGTGATCCTTTCTTGGAATTCTTCAATTGATAAACTCAGATTTGCACTTAATAAGTTCACGATCCTCCATCCACCAACTAACTCTTAAAACTCGCGAATACAGAATTTATATAATATACTTAATTTGCATAATCACGCCTTCTTCCTTCGGTGAAAGTTGGTTGGTAAAATTACTGCCCCAGAAGAGTCCCCAAGGGGTTAGTCATAGACGCGTATAGATCCTTCACAACAATGAATGGAAGCATAGTGTATAATTGAGTGAGGTCGTTGCGAGACAATGGCCACGTTGGAATGGGAGCAAGTCGACCCTCTGCCATTAAGGACGATATAGTCTATGCAGTTGACGCAAGAATTCATAAGGCTTCTCCCACTTTGTCACTGGAGTTTCACATGTTTCAAAGTCATTTCTATTCAAGTCATGTCTCACAGGTGACTAATTTATATTGAATAGGCATATAAAATTTTGGAATACTATAATAAGTAAATAAATAAGATTATTTGTCACGAACTCTCACCCGCTGAATTGTGAGGGCTCTTCAAAAGATGAAACTTTTTCTTAAAACATGCAATTAATAATGACTATCTAATCATTATCTAATTCGACCTATGCCATGGGGAGCACGTCAACCTAAATATCTGGAATAGGGGTCGGCAAACTATGGCTCATGATACAATTCTCTGTGGCACTCTGCAATACACTACAAATTTGTCAATTTTTGAGTGGATAGAAGTTGGTAAATTTGTAATGAACCTTATTTGACAAACATCTGCAGAGTTATGGACATTTACGGAATTACGAAAAAACCAGAAAGATAACTTTTAAGATAAATTTACAGGTGTTTTGTAAATTATTAATTATTGAATGCCATTTCTGGAGAGAATATTGTATGTACTATGTATGTAATTGCATATACGCTTTTGGTTCTACATATATAAGTAAAAAATCCTTCCTCCTATGAAAAATATATCGATTCTACATAGAAATTATTTAACAACAGAATACTCAGAATCGTGTCAAATTGAAAGTCACAAATTATACCTCTGATTTTGCAATATGAAAGTAGAGCGGTGCACTAGGTTCGTATTAAAATTTTTATGATCTTTTTATTTTACATTGAAGAGAAATACTTATATTTTTTATGTTGTACGTTTCCTATTTTAATAAATATGCTTAAACTTATATAACATATACACAATTTAAATTTAAAAAAATTTTGTTGAAGAGACAGTTATATTTTATGCTGTTTATTTTTATGTTAAGAAATATCTTTTTAAATAATGCAAAATTAATATATAATAAAATTGTAAATCTATATTATTAACTTTAATTCTCTAACTTTGCATGTATTATCACGGGAATCAAATTGCTTAAAAAAATGTCGTGCTGTGTGTGCCACGCTGAATCACATTGGTAGATTGGTTTGGCACGCCTCAGCCAATAAGTTGCCAATCCCTGATCTAGAATCTAAATATACTTCTCAGAATGAATCTAAACAATAATGCTAGTCCTCGAATGCCATCGAATCCTTTCAACTTGAACCGCAGCGATTTTCAAAACTAATTTCTTAGCTGTCGTTTGATAATAAACACCCTCCTCCGTTTTCTTCTTCACTTGACTTTAAATAGTAACCTTCATTAACATAGTTCTTTAGTAGAAAAAGGTTTCGTAATCCTTTAATATCAACAAAAGTCTTTTCCCTATCGGTTTAGTCAGAATCCCGAATAGGAACTTACACAAATTAGGGAGAAAATTGGTTTAACTTGTAAATAATTTATTATATTTGTTCTTATATTATTCCAGGAACTGCATAATCCGTATTAATAATCTTTTCACTGACATGATTAAATATGCTAATTAGGTGCACACTTTATTAAAAAAGCTTATGGGTGTAATTAAAAAAATTTAGAAACAGGAAAGATAATTTTTTGCAATATAGTCTTTATACTATTTTTTCCCAACTGGGAAATCATTAAATTAAATCCAAGATTCGGTCATTATAACTATGAATTATTTTGATTTCTTGCAAAATGTATATGTGTAAGTGTTTTGTTACTGAAACTAATTGGATCAGAATGTTGATAATCATATAATATATTGTACGTCATGTGTAACATACTTCTTCTCAACAGCACGTGAGGAAAGCTGTTTCTTTCGTAAACCCTGACGGACTTGATACTTCGCCGTACAAATCTCTGTATGATTTCCACGCGCGCACCTACTGTAGCGTCAGCGCAGAAGCAAGGGTGAGATATATTTCTTTTATTTTCATTTCGAAGTCATTTTTTATTTTTGTTTTCATTTTTTGAATCAAACCTTCAAAAATACAAGAAATGTAAAATTTTTTTTTAAAATCAATTTCTACTTAGATCAACAAAAAAAAATAAATTATGTTAGTTATTTTTCATTAAATAGTTACAATTAATATAAATATGTATATACATATGACAGAATCACACGATTAAGTGGCAGTAAATTTTTATTAATTATCATTTAAGTATCGTATTGTCATCCAAACCAATCGTGTATATAAAATTTCAGTTCAACTGAATGCTTTGAAACGTGAGAAAAAAAATCTTGTAAAGTTTTGACCCAAGTCGCTAAAAATGAATCCAACATAGCTGTATTTGTAATTCTTTCAATGAATAATTTCAGTCAATTAATTTTAATTAATTTTTATTAAATTAACTTATTGTTACGCAAAAAATAGCGTATAGAAAATTTTTGCTCAAATGAATGCTTTAAAATGTGAAAAAACCTTTTCAAGTTTTGACTCAAGTCACCAAAAATAATGCCAACGTGGCTGCATTTGTAATTCTTTGAATAATTAGTTTTAATCAATTAATTTTTATTAATTATAATTAAATTACTGTATTGTCATCCAAAATAATCGTGTATATAAAATTTCAGCTCCGTTGAGTGCTTTAAAATGCATTTTATTAACGATTGAAAATTTGAACAAGATAAATATAGAGAGAGTGTGAACTAATAGAGTAGGAATTGAAAAAGAAAAATGTCTGGATGTATATATATATTTTATACATAAAACATCCATAGACTCTATTTGCCTTATAATGACATTATTGAACCAAATATGAAAGAAATAACGGAAACAAATATGAATTTTGAATTTTATAATAGCTTACACAGTAAATAACGTTCATTTTAGAGTTTTGATACTGTAACTATCGAAAAAAAATTATTGCAAAAAACAGATATTTGCAGCAAAATTAGTTTAATTGGATTAACATGAGGTGCTAGTTTGATGTCATGTGTCTACTCGCCAATCGTCGATTCCCATTTGACACACTCAGAGCAAATGATCAACAACGCCAACAAGTACATCGAGCATTTACATCCGATTCATTCCGTCGTCTAGCATTCGAGTATGAGCCCAATGTTAAATATTACGCTCATTCGAATGTGACAATTGGTGCTATGGACAAGGAATGTACTCATTGTAATGCGCTTAAATTTTAAAATGAGCCAGCCGGGATGTGTTGCGCGTCAGAAGAAGTGCAACTATACCGGAAATTGAAACACCACCTGAACCATTGAACGGTTTACTTATTGGTAAGGATCCCGATTCTAACCTGTTCCTGAAGTCAATTCGAACATTCAATTCATGTTTCCAAATGGCATCGTTCAGAGCAACAGAAATAGTTAAAAATAATGCTGCAAATGGCCAACAATTTAATTCAACATTCAAAATCGAAGACCAAGTTTTTTTTATCACAAAGTGGGCTCATTGCTGCCAATGCCAAACGAACCTAATAAATTTTTACAAATTTACTTTATGGGTGGTTATTTGGCAAAACATCTTTTACCGGGTCAGCTAGTAATCATATAATATTCTTTATTTATAATAATTACTTTTTATAAATTTTATTACAGATTATGTTATTTATTTACAATTATTATTATGTTAGTTATTTTTAATTATTATGTTTTTTACTTAAAATTTTTAATGTAAATTACTTTTAATTTTTTATGTTATTTATTTATAATGATTAGTTTGCTATTTATTTATAATTATTATGTTATATGAGTATTCTTATATCCTTTTTATTATGTTATAATATGATTATTATTCTTTTTTATAATTACTATTAAATTACATTATATTATTATTATTATTATATATAATTATTATTACTATATCATATTATTTGTATAATTACAATTAAATTATATTATACGATTATTATATACTGCATAATATTACTATTAGTAAATTTAATTTTTTAAGCTTATATTGCTATTCATTATTTATTGATCTTGGTTATTCTCAATCTCTTCTTATATTCTTCATTCTATATATATTTAAATGTATTTCAAAATAATTCCTTAAAATTATTTTCCTGACGATTTGTTACCACTACGTCACTATCTTCGATCTCGTTCCAATGACAAATTACGTGGTCTGTCGCCAAAAGCCCTCATGTAGCTGAACACAGTGCGACTTTAATATTTACTCACTCACTCACCCGTTCCAGTGACAACAAGAGCAGCTTGGCGTAATTCCTTTATCGCGCCAAGCGCTGCTTGGCGCGTTGATCTTGGTATCAAACTAGTTCCTAACATGATTATAATTCCATTTAGTTATTTTATGTTCAGACTTCAGTTGTATTTTCTAACGGGCTTTTATGTGAGTAATGAGTAAGAAATATGATTTGAGAAAAGGTAAACAAAACGCTTTAAAATAAAATGATTTCTGATTCAAACTCTTTTATTTGATCACAGGGCAACTTTTAAGTGATTTCTAGCCTAGAACAGTCTTTTACACTTTAAAATCTATTGCTGATTATTTTAATGACATTGTAGTAGACAGTTACTTTCATAACGATATTTTTTCTAACATTGTATAAAAATAGTACATCATCCTTGCTACAATACTTTTAAAAGAAAATTGCATCATTTCAAGTTATATCACGCAAACGGCTTGAAACTACTCTTAAATTTCACGTAACATGTGGTAGATATATATAATTTATCTACCACTAGAGTTTATGAGATCGAATTGGATGTATTAGACAAAAGCACTAACTGTCAACTCCGGCTTATAATACTAAAAATATGATCGAAAATAATGGGCGCGCGTTATACGCCGGGTATAAAAATGATAGTTTTAAGCATAAAAAATAGAGTGGTAGCATAAAAAATAGAGTGGTAGCATAAAAAAATAGACTACGGTATGTATCAAAATATTGTTTATTTAAAAGAATTAACATCTCTAATGAACTTACAGAGTTGCATTTCTAGAAGTATACTATTTTTTCAAAAGCCTGGGATAATACCTCGAATAAATGACATAAAACATAAGAGCATTGCATACGTAATTTCAGGTTTCTTCGTAAGAAAGAGATTGCACTTTATACGGAGAGTATATCTTAAAACTAAAAAAAAAACAGCTTGAAGGTATAGGTACCTGTTATACGCCGGACTTACGGTATTTTATGTAATACATTAACCTTTCGATTGCATTGTAAAACATTCTTATAACGCCTCGCCTCTTGTTTAAAAAGAACCAGTTTTGAATTTCTAAATAGGAAGCATTTATAACGGAAGGGTGGTAAAGGGGGTTACCTCCCCGTTATAGTCAATTTCTGCAGAATCCATTCTTAGAGGATCTCTAATTAATAAAAGACGTTTGTATCGAAAATGCAAATGATTAAAATTTGGTGTTCAATGAATGAATAGCGAAAGCTACAGAGCATTGGAATTGCGCTCTCAGCAGGTGTCTATAAGAAGCGATTTTCAATCTGATGGTCAAAATTTCTGTTGTATTACGATTTAGGATACCTTTCTACGACTGAAAAAATGCCTCACTGCAGAATTCGAGCTCATTACGAGCAACTATAAGAGTTTGAAAGAGATGTTATCAAGGCAGATTGGGCAAATCGGATAATCACTCGTCATATGGGTCGAAGTGCTGCGGCCATTAGAAGATGCTGACAAGAATGGGTGGACAATGGCAGATTTCAGCATCATGATGGTCGACCTAGGGCCACAGCAGATCGCGAGACGGATTAATTCTCAGATCAGTTGTTACAGCACCTGATTCATCATTATCAGTCAACAGACGTGCGACCCGCAGACGAGTCTCCTCCATGACCATTCACAAACGGCTGATAGAACGAAATTTACGCTCATACCGACCGCTATGCCAACTATCAATCATGACTGTACATTGTCGATCCAGATTACAGTGTTGCTTAGCTCGATCGAGTTGAAATCATGCTGAAGAATTACTCATTTTTTTCTCACCAAATTATTTATGTTGTTTTAGTTATTACTTAAATACAGGCAGTTCAAAACTTAGAGCAAGTGTGTAACAAATCTAAAAAAAAATTTTTTTTACTGTCCACTGTAGCTTTAGATGAAAATAAGCAGTCCAAAAGGAGAATGATTTCTTTTAGTTCGTATTAAATCAAAATAACGAAAAAAATTTTCAAGTGAAAACAGAATTGGGAGTATAGATATATGTTTGTAAATGTGTGTGTCTTACTTAAAATATGTTACCTAAAAGAAAGATTGTTTAATTATTACAGAAAAGAAAACCAGAGAGTCACACACTAAAGGAAATGCACATAGAAGTTGTTGAAAAGCCGAAATTTTTATTTTGAAATTATCAATATATAAGGCTATTACAAAATTTTCACTATTGTAGTAAAATTATTCTATTGATATTTAGGTAAAATAGAACTATTGAAATAAACTTTTGAAAAAATCCAGGAGTAACCAATGGGAAATGTCCTTCCAGAATTTTAAATGACTTCAACCTTGTGCATGTCCGCCTCACACACATGACTGAATTCAGGCGCAAGAAAGGTATCATAGTAGCAGAGGATCCAGTCATACAAGTAGCAGTTTGAGACATTTTCTGGCAGTTATGTTAAAGTAGCAATTCCGTGCCTTCTAAAAAGATGTTAAAATCAAGCAGCACTCTGTACCTTCTTCTCAGATGTTATCCTCCAGCAGCACACTCTATACCTTCTTCTCAGATGTTATCATCAAGCAGCACTCTATACCTTCTTCTCAGATGTTATCATCAATCAGCACTCTATACCTTCTTCTCAGATGTTATCCTCCAGCAGCACACTCTATACCTTTTTCTCAGATGTTATCATCAAGCAGCATTATTAAATCAGATGTTATTGTTAAGTAGCAGTTGAATTTCTCTCACGGGATGTTAAAATCAAACAACAATCCACGTGCTTCCTTAGATGGTGACGATAGATAAAATTCCATAGTTTCCAAGAGATGTTATAATACAATTATGTTCTCGTGTTCCTTTGAGATGTTACTAAGAGGAAAAACGAGTCAAACTCCTTGCTTGGCAATATGTCAAAAAATAATACAGGTTTTCGTTTGACATGCTTATACGAATAAATAGTCCAAGCCTTCGCTAGGAATGTCCATATGAATAAGTAGTCCAGGCCTTCGCTAGGAATATCAATAGGAATAAATAGTCCAGGCCATCGCTAGAAGTACTAATAGGAATAAATAGTCCAGGCCATCGCTAGAAATATCAAGATGATTAAAAAGTCCAGGCCTTCGCTTGACAGATTAATATCAGATTATAGTCCCGGCCTTCGTTAGAAATATTAATGAGAATAAAAAGTCCAGGCCTTTTCTAGGGATATTAATCTGAGGAAAAAGTCCAGGCCTTCGCTTGACATTTTTATTTATAGTTGGCGTAAAACCCATTTGAGTATATATTCAACATGACATGTTTTTTGATACACCAGTAGAAGTATGAGTGTTCTGTCATGTGTGCTGTATGTGCCTCGAGTAAATATTTAATATCTTTTTTATGAAAAGCCATTGCGCTTATGCGTTACAACTTTTTTGAAAAACGATTTAATTTTTTTAAAAACATTTTTCCTTTGAGAAGAGTTAAAAGTGTTTTCATTCACATTTCCATCCGTAGGGGTATCTAGTGACGTAACAGATGGAGTTGGTGTAAAATGAAAAGCTACGTTGTAATATCCCGTTTCAAAATTTGGATTATTGGAAGTGGATACCGAATTAGAAATAAATATATCGTTCAATTCTTTATCATCCACTTCGAAATCGTCTTTGACAATGATGTCATTTTCATCTGTACTTTTAACTGGTGATGCATCCACTGAACTAGGTTTAAAAGAAAAAAATCATCATTGTCGGATATAAGTTCAGATTTTGGACTATTGGAAGAGGTTATCGAATTTGAATTTATTATATCGTTCAATTCTTCTTCTTCCTCTTCAAAATCGAAGTTGTCAATGATGTCATTTTCCTCTACGTTGTTGATCGATGATGCTTCCGTTGAAATTGGTTTGAAATGAAAAGCATCGTTGTAGGGTTTTGTTTCAAAATTTGGATTGCTAAGAGAAGATGCCGAATTTTATTTAATAGTATCATTCAATTTTTCCCCTTCCGCTTCAAAAACGGGGTTGTCAATGATGCCATATTAATCTTTACTGTTAACTGTTGATGCATCCATTGAAATTGGTTTGAAATGAAAAGTATCGTTGTAGGATTCCATTTTAAAATTTGGATTAGTGGAAGAGGATGACCATTCTGAATCAAACAAGTCTTTCACCTCTTTCTCTTCTTCAAAATCATCGTTGACAATGATACATTTTTTTCCATTGTCATCATAAAAATTATATTTGGTGCTTTTAATCATAGTAGTTTCTGAGGAAAGATCTGAAACTTCCTCCGAAATTTTAGAATTGTTGATTCCCTTTATGAAAGGAGATAATTCTGTAAATGATCTATTTATATCAATTCCATTCGCGATTCCATCCGTGTTCTGATGATGTGTAGTATCTGACTTCAATTGACCTATTCTGGTGTTTCAAAATTCAATATATTTAAAATTTTCTGTCAACTTGTTATCAACAATTTTCCAGGACACTTTTCAACTTTTTCTTCCAGTTGTGGAACCGCAAAAGAATTATCCATTTCTTGATCAGTATTTTGAACTTCTCTTTTTAAATTGTGTGACTTCAGTTTGAGAAGTACAATAAAAATACAATAAGGGATCCAATGAAACCAAAATGGCAAATTGAAATATCCAAATATTTCGAAAAGGCACCACAAAGAATGCAGCAAAACAAACGCGTCCATAAGAATAACTTTCGACATCTTTGTCATGTTTAAAAACGATTTTTTGCGATCACCAATTTCAAATTCACTTGTTGCTTGCAAAACAATCATTGCGAAAGAAATATTTTTTTCCATCATTATTGAGCTGCAACACATAGAATGTTTATTTCCCAACAATGTTTTTTTTCGTTCTTAAATGTTTGTACAATGCATCGCAACAATGAGCTTTTCTCGATTGTTGACATTATTTAAATTATGTTTAAAGTTTTTATACACAAACTCTAGGTGGCAAAATAAATTTTAAGGTATCCGACTACATACGACAACTTTAAAAAAAAAATTGAAAATATGGGGATTTTGTGTTTGTTGTTTTTAATTTATTTATATATATAGTATATTTTAAGAAAAATATGTGTGCTAAAATTAAGAAGAGAAAAAGAAATTATTATTACTAAAATGGAAAATAATGGGTAATCATTTGCAAAAAATAACATAACATTCTGTACCAAAAGTTTATAAACAAATTTTTCAGTTTTTCAATTCTGATATGTTGCTATAGGTTATTCATTTTTGAAATGACCATCAGGATAAGAGATACTTTAATTTTTACAAAAACTAGAGAACTTTATCTTAGTTATTATATAAAATTGCTTAAAGGGGTCCGGCACGTCCATAGGAGCCCATGTTAAATTGCGTTATGTACCTTTTTCTCAGAAAATACTTACTTCTCATGAATAAAATTTATGCAGTAGGTTATGCGTACTATTAAGTATACTTTAAAGAAGGCTTTTTGTCTTTTTATTAAAAATTAAATTAATAATTATTTTTTTTAAAATTGTCCGATTTTTTCTCCTAAAATTTAGTTAAAAAAAGTCATATCTAAAAAGGTTTGCTAGATATATCTTATTCCCTCGATTAAAATGTGCAAACATGTTAAAAGTCTGCTCACTGAAAATTTGAGGATTATATAATAAATAATGTTTGAGAAAAAGGTACATAAAGGGAAAAATATTACATTTTGAGAAAAAAAGGCTTTAAAGTAAAAATTTGTAATTTTTGAGCATTTAATTTTTTTATTACTTTCCAGAAGCATATGAAGCATTTTTTTTAATTCTATACTCATACAAAAGACTCTTCTTCTTCTTCTTTTTATTATTTTTAACAATATTGCCGTTTTTTGGGACAGGAGTTCTTTGGGCTACAGGAATTCTACCTGTATTTAGTTTTTTGAAGCATAACACAAAGTTATAACTTGGTTCAATATTATAATGTTTTAAGATCATTAATTTTTTTACATGACTCATATTGAACATTTATATAGTCATATTTCCTCCTAATTTTAGAGTTTTTATCTCTTCAAATGTAGATCTTGAATTCACGAACCATATGGTGTTATTAACTGACTCATTTGGGAGGGGGGGAGAGAGGGACTGGGTCTTTCCATATAAACATTTTTTTAATAACATAGGATCCCCTAGATCTCTAAAAATTGGTTTCATTTATATCATTATGGGTACATGTGTTTATGATCATAGTGCCTTTCGTTACATTCAGCTTCTGTCTTTTGAAACTTGCATCAGGCATTTATAATCGCAGGACACAGTCCATGTTGAGGGCTCTCGTTTGAAGACAGAAGATGAAAATGAACAGTCGAAACAGCAGTTTTCATGTTGTGTAGCTCATTGGTAATATTTCTAATAGCCATATCATAATATCTTTGAATTTTTGATATTAAAATGTCGGTGAGTCGGTTATGAGCCTCTAGGGCTTTTTCCATCACTTAACTTTTTTTCCCTCTGTTTCTGTTTTTAAGATCCGAAATACGTGTCCGATACACTTTTCGATAAGCCCAATGCACTCTAATTTTTCCACTTGAACATATTGCGCTCATCAGAAACTAATGCAAGGGGAAACACAGGTGCTCCTAGCAGAGCTCATTTGATGCGCGTCAAGAAGTAGCTTCATTTAAAAAAAAATGAATAAAAATACTTCTAATTATAGTATTTTCTCGTATCATATATCATTTTAAACAAAAATATTTGTATTTTTAGAAAATATAAAAAAGTGAAAATCAATAAATTTTCAAAAATTTATGTGCCAGACCCCAGTATATTAACATAAAGGACTGTAATTTTTATAATAAAACACTGAGTGAGATAAATCGGAAAGTTAAAACACTTCTACTGTTATACAGAACTAACACAAAAAAAATTCAGTTAATTATTTTCAAAACATTTTTGAAGTAAAACTTCTTTGCGCACGCTTAAATTGGTGAGTAAGCTGGGGAATGCATGACAAGAGCGTTACGAAAAGAGTAATCATGCGAGGTGAACGCTCCCTTGAGTGAGTGAGTGAGTTAATGAATGAATGAGTGAGTGATGAGTGAATGAATGAGTGAATGAATGAATGAATGAGTGAGCGAATGAATGAATGAGTGAGCGAATGAATGAATGATGAGTGAGTAGTGAATGAATGAGTGAGTGCGTGAGTGAGGGAATGGGTGAATGAGTAAGTGAATGGGTGAATGAGTGAGTGAGTGAGTGAATAAATGAATGAATGAATGAGTGATTAAGCCATTTTAGCATTCAATTTTTGAAATTTTAATCAAATTCTATTCTGTACATAATCTTTCTACCCACCAAATTTTATCTCCATCGGACAACTCGTTCTTGGTGCGTCCTCTTTTTTTGTTACCAGAGTGTATGTCTGTCAATTTCAAGATCTCTCAGTCTAATAGTTCCGAAGATCTTGTGATGATTTGAGTGACTAGTTTTTATTCTCTCTCTCTCTCTCTCTCTATATATATATATATATATATGTAGATGTATTTAACATTGAGCACAAATTACCAAACTATAATATGTAGGTTCTTGGGCGTATAGGGGCAAAATAAAAAAAATGTATGTCTTAGAATTAAGCAAATAGCACAAAAGTATCTGAAAAAGTTCTTCAAAAAGACATCACATCAAGGATGTAGCTATGATCGTATCAGCCATATCAATGATACGGGGCCCCCAAGCCACAGGGGCCCAACATGTCTAAGTATAGTCCAACGAACAGGACCCTAATATCTAAAAAGGGACCGCGAAGGAATTTTATATAGGGCCTATTCAGAACTTCCTACGCCAATTCGTCACATTCTACTATAAAATTGTTCAACTGTATTTTTTTAAGACATTAATATTTTACTGTTCAAAGACATGATTGGCACTTAATAAATGGGCCAATTGAGTATATTTTGTAATAAATGTATTCACCGAATTTATCACTATTTTAACCAAATAGAAGTTTTAAATTAATTAACACAATTTTTTTCTCTCATATTAATTAATTTCTTTTACAGGAAAAGATATTTGACTACATGAAAAAGGAAGTCATGGAATTTATGTCGGTAAGAAAATGACATTATCTCTTTTATTTTCCCTCTACTTTACTTAGGTGTTGTTGTTGTTGCTATTGCCATTTGTCTCTGACGGTGTCATTCATTGAGGCGAGGGCCTTTCGTTAACCGTAGCTTTGAGCACCATACAGGCGACAATACGATTTAGCTTGGTTTCACCCCAATTTAGAGGGAGAACACCTTGGGGGTGGTCAGGGGCCTCTACCTCTCTTACCTACACCAACCTCATGAGAGAAGACGTGCGGCTCGACGGCTATTTAATGTACCCTTATGCTGCAAAGGCACTGAACATTTACATACATCCATACCTTCTCCGGGATTCGAACCCACTCCCTACGACACGACAGTTATTGGGTTGATGCATAATTATCCAGCGTTTTTTCAACAAATTTATATTTACAAAATCAGTAAAAATATTTGACAAAAACATGTTTAAACGATTATTCGGGAGCGTAGTCACCCGTCTACTTCAATTACTGCTTCCATTTGCTTGGTAGACGGTCAATTCCACGAGCGAAGAAGACACGATTCTTAGAGGCAATCCACGCTTTGACATAGGCCACCACCAAGTCATCCGATCGTCGACCCCGAGCCTGATCGTCGAAATCTGATGGCAGACCTCTTCCTGGC
>BMAO01036026.1:0-46385 GCA_019973975.1 Trichonephila clavata | reverse complement strand
CGTTATAAGAGATTTAGTCTATATGAAGCTAAATTTTATCAGTCTTTTCCATGTAAAACCGGAATTTCCTCCTAAATGATTGGTTCTAAGATATTCTCATGATAGTAAAAATTACTTTTGGCTTTACTTGAGTCTTTCTTTTTTTTTAATTTGCCACTGTAAAAAAATTCGGCAAATATTTTGAAACTCTTTGGGAACTTATCTGTAAACTAAAAAAGCCATTTTTCACGGTCATTCCCCTCAGCTAAGGAATAATATATGGGTCTTCTTTTATTAGTGTCTGTTAAATCTACCCATGCGTCATAGAGTGTTACCGCAAATTTCCATTTTTCAGCAGCAAGGTGTTTTTCATAAAATTTTCTATAATTTTTTTACTTTTGAGCAATATGTTTTGGAAAAAGCAGATGAACTCAACAAAACTAGGATGAACTAGGTTCAAACATTTTTTTTAACTTTAAGGGGTCTCAAAGGTGTAAATTTTGTCTCGAGGGGGGGAAGGTTATAAACAATTTTCAAACAGGTATAGTTCGTTTAAATTTAAATTAAATAATTCGAATCTCTTACACATTATTTACAAAGGATTATGGTTTCAAAAAAGTACAAAATGTTTGAAATATAACCATATTTTAAAAAATTATAAGCATATGCAAATAAGAAATAATTTTGTAATAAATATTAAGTAATTCTTACGTCTCGCACGCTATTTTCTAATATAGCCCTTCACACCCTAGTAATTTAAGAATAATATATCTTTTGTATTTCAAAATATTTGAAAAATAATAAAAAATTTTAAGAAAATTTTTTAAATACAATTTTTTTTTAATTTTTTAAAAAAAATTAACTTATTATTTTATTTATTTAAAATTACTACAGTGTAATAAGGGTACATTTAATTTTATAAATCAACTTATTGCTAGTAATTAAAGCTACTACTTTTGAAAACAGCATGCTCAACGTAAAACTTAATTAATATATTTATATAGAAATATTTCTTATTTTCATATGCTTATAATTTTTAAAATTATGATTATATTTCCATTATTTTACACTTTTCTGAAGCACCATTCCTTTATAAATAATGTGTACAAGATTCGATTTATTTAATGATAATTTCAAAGAGTTATATGCATTTGAATATTGTTTATATTTTCAGCCCTCTAGAGAAAGTTAACACCCCTGAGACTCCTTAAATCTTTATGAATGATGCAATGAATCTTTGAGTATATGCGAGTTTTCTTTTAGGATCAAAGACTTCAGTCTTCAAAAGTACTTGCTTTCGAATATTCCTAGGAAAAAATTTTGTGGTCATGTTTTCATGTTTACTTTCAGCCAGATGATCTTTTCCCCTTAAAATTTTATATATTATAACTGTCTTTTTTTAAATACAATACCCAAAACTTTTACACCTCTGTATAATTTGTTGATAGAAGTATTTCTCCTCAAAACAAAGTACGTAACATTCGAGTCATCGATCCATTTTAGGAGTCATTTTCAAAGTAAATCTTTTACTTTACATTCCACTATCAAAATAATGCATTAGCAGACAACTGTTCTGAAGTTGCTAAAGATTTATTTCAAAATACGAAAGAGAAAATAAATTACAAATTCATTTCCTAAAAGTGCGAGCAACCTTTTATATACCTTGCATCAATAATCACAAGGCGGCTTTTCATACTATATGGAACATTCTCTACAACTTTGTAAATCAATTTTGTACACTATCTCATTCTGTTTTCGAGATAGAGATGCTATCTGTGAAGTTTGCCGCCAAGTGGCGCCGTACGTCTTTCTATTCAGTGGTGCATGGCTACTTATTTTATTTTACCTATACACCTCTCCTATGAATAAAATAGCAGCAGTTCTAAAGTTTAGAAGGCGTCAAAGGACTTCAGTGGCCATACTGTATATTAATGGAATAGCTTATTTATTAAATTCCATACAGTTTGCTTTGATTTTTCAAATATATCTCAAAGGTGTAATGGTGAATCATCAGCGAAAGAAGGTAAATTAAACGAATCGATTTTTTTAAGCCTTATTGTCTTTATTTATTTGTAAGCAATATGCTTTTTCACACGATGTAAATGAAGATCGATCTTTCCTGTAAAATAACTCATTCACATGTCTATCTGTTATTACAACTTTATTAATGAAACTTTGTCTGTGTGTGTGTACTGAGTTAGGTTATTTAAGTAATACAACTTAGTATGTATATTGGAAACAGATTCTGAAAATCCGTATTTACGGAAAGGTGTGTTCCACCCGTTTCTGTATAATACTCCAATTTTAATCTTTTATTATTCATAATTAAATGTCATATATTCTTGTTATTAACTAAAAGGGTTGGAATAGTTTGGATATGTTTATCTACATGAATTCTCCATTTGAAAGAGCATATTTTATTTTCTTTGGTTTTTTTTTCACAAGACATACTTATTGTAATCATAATAAAGAGTACCACTTCACGATTTTTCCTCGTGATGTTTAATCCATTTATCATTTTTGGTTATGAGTAAAATGATGTTTCTGCTCTCTGGCAATTGTTCAAATATAACACGGATTTGTAAATGTCGATTATTTTAAGTATTTGAAGCCACTAAAATATTTTTGTACCTAAAAAATAAGTGTAATTTCTTCTGAAATGGCTTATGAAAGAAAGAATATATCATTTGTTAATATTTTTATGCTTCAATATATTTTGTATTTATTAATTATCATAGGATTATCAACGGTTATGTAATTCTAATGAATCATTAAGTACCAGATTATTTTGGATTTCTGTTTCAGAGATTGAGAGAATGCAGAGTTTATTATTCGCCATTGATAACATTAAAAAGAAACAAGAATAAAACATAAAATAATAAAGTTAGATATCACAGTCTACACACACGCACAGTATATATCTAATTTTATTAGTTAATGTCAGTTAATCTAATTATTCTAAACAATTTGTCTTATGTATTTTGTGCTATAAAATAGAGTGGTGAAAATTAATTTATTTTAAGAAAGTTATCTATTTTGATGGTGTCTATCGTTACATAAACATTTATAATATATGGATAAAACTATTCATTTTTGATGTGTTAAGCTTTTATCCTCCTAAGATAAAAATGGGATATGGATCTTTGTACAAAACTATTTATAAGCATTAGTTTTTTTTCTATAAATGAATATCTTAAAACTGTTTAAGATAAACGTATTTTCTCACATTTGGTTTTCACTTCGTAGATGTGCCAAAAAATAACACTTTAATATTCTATTTTGAGTCAAAAACTGTAAAAATAAGTCTTATTCTAATGACTTCCTTTAATAGAACTTTAGATAAGCGTAAATAAAATTATTTTTTGAAATATTTTAATACATTGTATTCCTTATCTGTAAATATCAGACAAGAAAAAAAAAATTGTTGTTATTAACAAAATGAATTCACAAATTACATTTTTTGAAATATATAGTAATAATAAATGTTTCCTTAGTATTTGTTGCGATATAATGAATTGTAATACATATCATTGTAATAAATCTAACGCATTATTGAATTTATATATTTAAGACAATTTTAGAATTAAATGTAGTTCCCTAATTATATTATGAATAAATCTATATATGTTGGAAATCCTCTTTGATCTTTATCGAAATTGAATAGTACTTTTGAAGATGTAGTATAGTTGATGTTCTTGATGGATAAACGCGTCTTTTTCCATCATTTTAGTTGGCAACGATATTCATTACATACACGTGAAGACTTCGTAATCCTACTTCTACAAAAGGTTGTTCGCGCTTTATGGAAACGATCTTGATAATTAATTTTTATCAATAAATACCGTATTTTTTTGGCAATTTGCTTCTATCGTCCAGGCAAGATTCTTGACAATAGCTCTAACTTATCTTATTTTTGAAAGTAAACTTTTTCTTAATTCTGTCATGCATATTTTACTTCATTATTTTTAAACCATTTTTCCAAAGTCCGTTCAGTGTTGTTGGATGCCGTTTTCCTAAGGTTATTTTTAATAAAAAAAATTTTTTAAAATGTCAATTGGAGAAGCACCGGATGATTTTATATGTATTTCATCAAATGGTATAAACTTTATTCCTGGTTCTGATTTTTCTTTGCTAAAAAAGTGACAGTTGATTTAGATGTATGACTAGAGGCTTTGTCCATATGAAGCTCAACTTTATCAATGTTATGGGATTTATCCTTCAAAAAAAATGATTCTAAAATACTCTGCTTATAGTAGAGTGAACTAATTTTGGCTTTATTTTAGACTTTTTTGATTTCTAAGTTGCCGTTGTTATAGAATCATGCAACGATCATGAATCTCACTAGAAATTTTACTGTGCACTAATGAAGTCATTCCGTACAGTCCTTCTCGTCAGTTGAGCAATAGAAAATTGATCTTCTTGTATTCCAGTTACTTTAATATACCCATACATCATCAAGTGGTACCACAAATTTAAGTTTTTCAGCAAGTAGGTGTTTTTTATATAAATGTGTACAGTTTGCTTTTCTTTATACAATTTGCTTTAAAAAAAGAAGATAAACTTTAGGTTTGAACATCTGTTTCAATTTTAAATCTTTATGAATGATAAAGAAGTTCCAGAAGATATTCCTAGATTTGATGCAATGAATCTTTGAGTCGGCGGGTGTTTTTTAGGATTAGAAACTTAACTTTCTTGATATTTGCCTGTGTTCGAACAGACTTAGGATGAAATTTTGGGGTTGTGTTTTAATTTTTACTTTCAGCAACACGTTTTTTTTCACTTTCAAATTGAATATATTATAAATACCTCTTATTGAAATGCAATAATCAACATTTTTACATTCCCTTTATAATTTGTTGAGGAATTTTTGTAAGTTGCACGAATATTTCCCCATCGGAAAGTATTTGCCATTTCTTAAAATAATTCTTTTATTTAGCATTCCAATCAAAAGAAAGCATCAGCAGATGATTATTGTGAAGTTGCCAAAGTTTTATGTCAAAATACAAGTGAGAAAAAGAATCACAAAATCGTTTTCATAAAGTGCGAACGACCTTCTTTATACATTAGATATGTTTTCAGATATTAATGGGAACTCTACAAATCTGTATATTTTTAAAAATATTTCTCTCTTAAGCTATTGCAAGCTAAATATAATGTTTGTAAAGTTTGTTCTATGAAAACAGTACGAAGTTAAAATAACACATATGGATTTTTATTAAATATTCTTTTTATAGTCTTATAAATAGCATTTAATAATTTAATTTATATTATATCAACAGCAACTGTAGTTCAAAAGGAGAAATTCACCTCTTTATGATCCAACGCTCTATTACAAACGTTTCAATCAAATTATGCTTCAAGAATTAGTAACATTCTTTTCCATTCACTCATTCCACTCCCCTACAAATTTAACTCTTCGTTAGTAAACGTTCCTGATTCCTATTGTAAAAAGAGTAAGTCACCATTCGATCAGAAAACCGCAATCCGATATCGTAAACTGTAATTTTATGTCACCAAATTTCCATTTCATTGTACTCGTACACGAAGGCTCAATTTATATTGTCTATGCTAGATGTTGAAGCTAGGGTCTTAATGTAAGGGAAATTAATTGACGATCGATTTAAGTTCATTAGTTTGTGTCTGAAACTAAAACCCCTTAAATGAATCTGTTAGCTTTTTTAGTTGCAAATGGAAGGGTATTTTGTAATGATATACTTGATATTTGTTTAGTAAAACCTATTTTATTTTCAATAAAAATAGTTGTTATAAACATAATTTATTTTCAAACCTAAATAATTATATTTTAGATAATAAAGTGCGCGAGACTGAAAGTATTTGTTTCTCTCTCTCTCTGTCTTTTATTTCTACAAGTAGTTTTATATGTTTCCAAGTATTTCATTACCAATGACGCTTAATTACCTGTAAAAATGCAAAATGTCTAAAAACACATACGTCATTCAACGTTTTTATAACAGCTAAATCGTACTCACTACGGAGGTTAAGGATTTTAACTATACAAAACGTGACTCGGCTGTTTACTGCAAATTCAGTTATAACCTTTTCTTACAACTAGTATAAAGTTATTACTCAAATTAAAAGAGAAATGCTTGAAATCTGCCATTGATCAAACGTAACCTCCTTATCATCGGTTGTAATAATACAATACCCATTTCCTACGGACCTGAAACTAAAGGCCACAGAGAAATATAATAACCTTTTTTAAAAACTAACTGCAGCATATACCAAATAGGTAAAAAAAATAAATTTGCTACAAGTAATCTGTATACTAGAGCAAAAATTGTTATTTTTATGCAAAACACTATGCACATGGATGTAGTAACCTTATAAATAAATAAATCCGTTATGCAGCTTCGTGTGCGTCAGTTTCTAGTAAGCGATTTTACCTAATTAAATGTGCTCACTAATTTGTGTAACTATAAAAAAAATAGTGTTATACAATTCAGAATGCTACAACGGTGGCCTATATAATAATAAATAATTTAATTTAATTCAGAATTCAATAAATAATATTGACATCACTCCGGCATTTTTGTGTACTTTGAAATCAGTTTAATGTAACTCGATGTTATTTTTATACGTGTAATAAGAAAGCTTTCTAACTGAAAGTTGCAATAAATAGCCACAAACTAAAATTTTATTTAGTGTATTTCTATCTCCTGCACCCCTTGCACCTTTAGTAATAATTGTACTTAAAAATGGGTTTGGACTATTTAGAATATAAAATAAAATATATTCATATTTTATCAGAGTAAAAAAATATGAAAAATATTTAAGAAAAAAATTTAGTTAAGTGGAGTTTTTAAAAAAAATATTTTCTGAGTAGTTTTATACACTAAAAGTACAGTGTCTGTTACCAATGAATGTAAATGGAGGACCCATACGATCTGTTTTTACGCTCACTGTTCTATAATAGAGGACACATGGAAATTATAATGGTTATTGTAGTGCTAGTTTAAAAATTTGGTATCAGAAATGTAAAACTCAACTCCTTATGAATACAATTGCAACATATTTAAAATATTTACTCAAAAATATTTACAAGTACCGTTTATGTATTTTCTTTAGATATTTAGTCCTTAAACTTTTTTTAAAAGCAAATATTACTTCAACTAAGTATTATAGTTTTAAATATAATCCCATTTTAATAAACTCATTAGTACTTTTAATTAAATATTACATTATATTTTCTCCACTCTGGATCATCTATTTGCAAACAAAATGAAAATATATCGTTACTCTTCAAATGCTTTAGATAAATTTCAGAAATAACTTTGTTCTTTATTCAAATCTACATTCTATTAAATAAAGTAGTAACTAATTAGTTTTAAGCAGATTACATATTTCGTTGTCGAATTTCAATAAAAAATAAAACATTGGTGTTCTTAACGGGCTTGGACACATTTTAATGATAAATTATCTTTAAGTAAGATAATTTTTTCCCCATAAACATAAACTTCTGTTGTTTAAGTATATATTCTTATATATATATATATATATATATATATATATTATATATATATTTATATATATATTATATATATATATAATATATTTTCAAATTAGTAAACGCCAATTTATGAAGGTTTGGGAAATCTTAAGCAATATAATTGATTGAAAGCCAGCTGATACTAAGGTACTGTAAACAAGGAATAATCAAGCGAATCCTCTGAATTAAGTAAATCCTTTGCAAACACACTGTCAAGGTCATTTTATTGCATTCCAAAGCCTTCGAAATAATTGAATGAATGACAGTTCGCAATAAATATCGTACTTCTGCAAGACGTATATATACGTCTGGGTAATTAACGCACTGACTGAGCGATACATTTATATATGTTGGTGGCACTTAAAAGGTTAAAGTTGCATTGTGTAGGTTAAGCATCAAACTATAGTAGTGTTGAATTTAATACATTATGTGTTATTGTATGGAGGGGAATACGATGGAAACTAGGATTAAATATTAGGTCGAATATAGAATGTTTGAGAAGCTCTTAGCTATAGTCAAATTAAATGAAAAACTGATTATCGATTTATTTTAATTGAATTTCAATCAACAGTTAAGCTAAAAGAAGATTCAAGTGAATGAAACGTAAGTGTTAAAATACTACAGATTATCATGCTATTTTTAAAAATCTGTATATTAAGTTCTTAAAAAATCTTCAATTCAATCTTTAATGAAATTAAACTTCTTTCATAACTATTCTCTGGTGTATCTAGAAGAATGCAAGCTCATCTAATTTCACCAAATGAGTCATCCAAGTTGCCATGGTGTCATACAATTGTTGCTTTTATCGAGTCGTGTCTTCAAATCTAGTATCATTGAAGACCCACCACATAGATGCACCGATGCTCATGAAATCTATCGTAGCCCTCAAGCTGGTAGAACGTTTGGATATTGGAGTGTTTACTCAGGTGTCATCCTGATTACGTGCCTAAGAATCAAAATTTTACAGCCTTTTTTCAATAATGATGTATTGGAACACACACCCTAACACTTGTAAATTGAGCCTAAGTCAATCACCTCTAAGCAATTTCTGTAAAATTTGACTTCTCTTGTAAAAACATATTTTTCACTAAAAAAATACTGAGTATGTATCTGTGTGTGTACTATGTGCGGGTGTATCTCCGTTAATCTGGTTGGTTGATTATAAGCTCTAAAGTACAATTCCATATTTTGGTTACTCTGCTAATTATTCTGGTATTGCTTCTGAGTGTGACGTTAATAAATGAATTAAGCTCTCAATAATTTTAAAAAGTGCAAAACAAGTCTTTTTTTCAATAATTTTCGATCAAAAAGTGTTATTTGAATAAAGAAAGATGAAGAACATTTACCTTTTTACCTGAAAACACTTTGCAGATCAGCGGATTTTAACAAATGTTAAAAAATCTTGCTTTTATTATTTTTATGATATAAGCGAGTGAGTAAGCTAATGAACTTGAAAACAACACGTGGTCTATTAGCGGAATGCTCAAAGAAACCGAGCTCACCCGAAGAGGGTTTTAAGCTGCAATCCGATCCCTTGGAAACCCCCCACATGCAGTCTTTATTGAAAAAAATTAAAATTTACATTTTAAACAGCAGGGTACAATAAAATAGCAAAATACAGATTTATAGGTAATTGCATGATATGTATACGTGCACGTGAACAAAATACAAACATAGTAATAAAAAATTAAACAAAGGGATAAGGGGAGATGGAAGAGATAATAAACATATTCCAGCTTTCTTGAAAATACATAAAAAATAATAAAATTATCCAAAAACACACAAAAGCACCACAAAAACCAGAAAATAAAAGACAGGAAACACAAATAATAATAATAGTAATATTAATAAAATGTTTCTTTCTAATCATATTTTCAGATAACACCACCACTTCCTGTTGATATTTTACCCCCTTAACTGCTCCTTCAGTTTAAAGAAAGAAATGACTAAAAACACTGAAAGAAGGATTACTTTTTTTTTCCAAATTTCCACTCCCATTTTTTCAAAGAAATATAAAGAAAGCACAGCAGTGTAAAATAAATAAGCAAATAAAGATATAAAAAAGGGGAGAAGAGAAATTATGGAATTTTATTGGAGATATCTTTTTTTCTAAACAAAAAACAAGAAATTATCCTCAAATTATACTCATATTGTCGACGGATCTTGTAATTTTAAACCTCTGTCAAGTGATGAGAAACAACCTGACCTGGCAGTTCTTTCTCTTAGTTCTTACACCTTGCCAACGAGATATAATTAATCCCCAACAGATTTAAAGTGCCTTAAATTCTCTACATAGTGGGTCTTCAATGACATTGAGACTCGAACCACACGACTTGACAATGTCAATCACGAGTTCGTGACCATGACCACACTGCTTCCTCAGCCCTTTCTCTGCTGCAAAGTGCTTAGTGACAGGAAATAATCTCTGTTGGATTTAACACTGATTTGTTTCAGATCAGTGCATGATAGTAGAACATACTTTTGTGATCGATATACTTTTGTGACAGCAAGAAGAAAGAACTTAGTGGAGATATTTCAAATCACATAACCGATAGAGAGAGATGAACTTGAGAATTGATGTATGAAATAAAAAAAAAAAAAGTTTAGAAGTTTTTCAGAAAACTGACACGCTTTAAAAATAATGGTGGATAATAATACCTAAGACTTCCAAGTTCAGAAAACAGAACCGATTTAATTTAGTCATTAAAGTAACAGCGAACGTTACGATTTCAAGGCAGAAATTTCTTTTTAATCCTCTTCCCAACTGTAAAATATACTTAACCTCAATTGCAATCTCGCCCTAGCAATACCTAGCTGTGTTTATTTATATGCGTGCCAGGACTTCGCTGAGAGGAAGCTAAGCTGCTTATCTTCCACGAAGCTATGATCCGATTTCGTAAACTTAAATTTCGAGTAAACAATCTTCGTCTCTTCTTACTCGACCGCTAATGTTCATTTTAAATTCTACTCTTATGTTTGTAAGGAAAGAGGTGGTTTCAAGCACTGTTCGGAAAATTTAATTGGTGACGAATCAGGTTTGCTAGCACGAATTGAAGTTCAGTTAGGTCGGAAGGAAATATTTTGAAAATTTACCATTTTATCTTAAATATAGATAAAATGGAGAAGGATTTGTAAAACTTAATTATCGAAAGATATGCAATTGCAGTCTATATAGTTTACCAAATAATTCTTTTTTAAATTATTAAAATAGTTATTAAGGTAACTGGGACGTCTGCGACAAGGCAAAATGAGTTTTTTTTTGCACCAAATTTAAATGTTTCTAACTTAAATTAAAAGCAACGGAATTAAAATTTTTAAGTTGAATTATCTGTATATTTATGTACCTGTTAATGTAAAAAAACTACATTTAAAATTTCAAATATATCTGTATGATCAATAACTAATCAAAAACTCTCTTTTTATTTTTTATTTTCGAGGCGTGTTCTTATTTTAAGGTACACTTTGCATAAAATGTCTTGCATATAAAGTTATAAAATTTTGCAGAGTTTTTGCAAACGTAACAATCCACAAAATTAATGAAATGGCATTTTACAAAATAGATTTATTAAAAATTTTAAGTTAAGTGATTAAAAATTCCTTTAAATTTTATGCAGAAATTGTGATATATATAAAATTTGTGAATGCTTATTTGAAAAAAATTCATTCACTTTGTTGAAAATTTGTGGATCTTATAGTATTCAAAATATCAGAACTACAGGTAAAGTAGATTTTGTTGAAAGTGTACCGGAATCACCAAAAAATGAATTTTGTGAAAATTGAAAATATAGATATTTTCTATAATTTGTAAACTAAAATTTTTAATACAATATAAAGCCTTACCATTATTAATTGGATTATTTTGTACCATTTCTCAGTCATTAAATTGTAAGTTTAAAATTCTAGATTATTTAGAAGTCTTTTCAATCACTCTTTCCCTGTTTTATCAACACATGTTATCAACAATCCACATCATCTTCCATTTAAAATACCAAAGTCTTATGTCTATAAGCGTTAGTATTTTTACTTCACATTGCACATCATCATTACAGGTTATTACAGAATTCCTTACACATATTATTTTTATTGAATAAAAATACACAAAGAAACTGTCTTTGATGAATTTAAGAAGTTAATTTAGTGTCTAATTTAAATAGAATTCTGTTTTTAAAAATTATAAAAAAATAATCGCTGTTTTTGTATTTATACATATGAATATTTATTTTCTTAAGTGAAACCAACATTAATAAACATATAGAGCTATTCATGAGCATTCAAATATTAACAATAAGCAATTAGGAAAAACGAAATGTTTATTTTACAAGCTGTGTATATAATTTAGAATAATCCTCAAGATCCACTTTGTACTAATATCCACTTGTTATATATACAATTTAAGAACTACGCTGAGTATTTATAAAAGCAAAACTAGACATAATTAACAATTCAAAAAACAAAATTTTTTACTAATACTAATTATTTAAATTTTCCGTAATTTTTGCACAAAAAATGTACAATTTTCAAAAAATTTGGAACATAAAATATAAAAAAATACATTTTTTTTGTATAGGAAAAATTATTTTTTTACAATATTTGTTAAGTACGGTATAGAGTTTGAAGAATGTGTACCTGAATTAGAGTTACACCACATTTTTTACAATTTTAAAATTCATTTTTGTAGCGTTCTATTTATCGAATTCTCATAAATAATGCATCCACAGATGCGGCAACGTGCCCCAATTTTTTAAAATTAAAATAAAAAATATAAGATTTTAAGCACTTTCACGTCCCAGTTATTTTAAATATATTTAATATTTTCAGAGATAAAATAGGCTGTTCGTTAGTTTTAAGCCTGGTTTTATAGACTCTTAATCTCATTATTTAACTTTGAAAAATAGACAGATTTTATTTTTTAATTTCTAGCCTAAAACGCACAAAAATATTGTATAATACAATTATTAAAATTCTTTTCAGGAAAATAAAATTTGCTAAAATAAGAAATAATAGTTACTTTAAATCAGTTATTTTAAATCTTAAAATACATACTTTTTTATAAACAATATCACAAAACATATCGTTTGAAATTAAATTTAATAAAAATGTGTAATATCCTTTTTATAAATGTACATGGCTCAGTTTAACACACAAGATACGATTATTAAACTCGGAATCACACATGTGAAAGATTCCTTAGATAGTTACAATTCTTTAAAATTTTCTCGTGCTTTGAATATGTTATTCTTTCCTTATTGTATTTTAATTCTGTTATGGATTCTTTCCATCAATAATATTTATATATTTCAAAGCATGAAAATACATATAAATGTAAAATATATTTATATACAAAGTAGAAAAAAAATAAATAGATGTTGTACAATCATTTAAGGAATTTATAAGCAGGATGAATGGATAACAATCAAAGATACAATTTTCGTGGTCAAAAATAAACATTTACCGAAAAAAAGGAATTTATAATTACATTTGATCATTCTAAAATATTCACTAAACTACACATTATAAAAGAAAAATGCATTGTTTATTTTATTTTATGTAAATTTTAATATGTTTAGCAAGCAATTATGCTACAGATATACGGTAAAATACTACTTTAATTGCTTTTGTAAGTGATTAATACGAATGCCTTACCATAAGTAAGTGAGTTATGTTTTTGAACTTAATATAATATAAAATGTGGCATTTTTATGCTTAATCAGATATCACGGTTTGAATGTTCATTGCTTTTTAAAGACAATCTTAATTATTTAATGATTATTACATGGTATGAACACCGTAATGAATCGTTTCCTGGTCAGTTTAGATTTATATTTTGTCAGAAACTACAAATAATTTTGAACTATATATATATATATATAAAGGAGAAAAGCGACTCACAACTGACTGACTGACTGACTGACTAATCACGATATCTCTGGAACTATTCAACCTACGGACTTGAAATTTGGTAGACATGTTCCTTTTAAGGAGTAGAGATCAGCTAAGAAAGGATTTTTTAGGAATTCGAAACGCAAGGGTGATATAAATACGTTATACGGGGGGGTATAAATAATCGTTTCCATTTTTAAACTACGCGACGTACAATATTGAAATTGGGTAAGCAGATTCCTTTCATAGAGTAGAGATCCTCTTTTGTGAAAATCGACACCCAAGTGGTGTTGTGGGGGCTTAGGAGGCGTTATAGATAATTATTTCCATTTTAAACTATTAGATGCACAGTCTTTATATTTGATAAATATATTCCTTCCATGGAGTAGAGATCAGCTACAAGATGGGTTTTGGAAAAATAGCCCCCCAAGTGGCGTTGCAGGGGATTAGGGGTGTAATAGATAAATATTTTCGTTTTTAAACTACTTGACCTACCTGCTTGAAAATTGGTAGGCATGCTTCATTCATGGAGTAAATATCCGCTATAAAATGGGTTTGGAGAAAATTGACCCCCAAGGGGTGTTGTGGGGTTTAAGAGGAGATATAAATAATTATTCCGATTTTTAAACTATTAGACGCACAGTCTTCAAAATTTGGTAAGCAGCTTACTTTCATAGAGTACAGCTTCCCTACAAAATGGGTTTTGTGAAAATAGAACTCCAAGTGGCGTTGCTGGTGCTCAAGGGGCGTTATAGATAAATACCCTTATTTTTAAACTATAAGGCGTTCAGTCTTGAAATTTGGTAAGCCGATTCCTTTGGTAGAGTAGAGAACTGCTACAAAATGGGTTTCGCGAATATCAACCACCATGTTTCATTTCAGGGGATTAAGGGGCGTAATCGATAAATATTTTAGTTTTTAAACTTTTAGATCTACCTGCTTGAAAATTGGTAGGCATGTTGAATAGAGTTCCTCTATCAAAGAGTAAAACAAAAATCGACCCCTAAGAAGGGTTGCGAAAGGTCAAGAAGAGTTATAGAAAAAAATTCCTGTTTTTGAAATGTTAGACCCACATACTTCAAATTGGTTGAGCATGTTTCTTTTGTTGAATAGGGATCCACTAGGAATGTATTTTTCGGCAATCAACTCCTGGGGGAGCAGGGGATTACTGGGACGTACTTCTAAAAAAATTCCTTTTTTCGAACTACAAGGACTATAATAATGAAATTTGGTTTGCATTTTTCTTTTGTTAAATTAAAATCCGCTAAGAACGGTTATTTTGGAAAACGACTCTCAACGGGATTGATAGTAAAAATTTGTTTTTTTTTTTTCTGTTAGATTTAATCTAGAAATTTGGCTTGCATGTTTATTTTACGGAGTAGAGATCAACGAAAATTGGTTTTGCGGGAATCCACACTAGGTTATAGGGTTACGAATGTGCAAACATCATTTTATATTTATATTTTAGACATTTTTAGAAAATACAAATTAGATCTGTCCTTTTTTCTTTATCAAGAGGCGACAGTTACAGGTATAAGTATATTTTTCAATACAATCGAATTCTTAATGCTAGAAGTTAGATATCAGTAATTTATACATATATATATTTATAAACAGTATATATTTATAAAACATCATGAAATACCCAGCGAAGCGGGTGGGTAACACAGCTAGTATATATATATATTCCTCAAGTTACATATTTTTTTCAATGTAATAATATGTTAAAAAAATATTTATAAATAAATAACCATTAGTGTATTTTTTCACCATCTTTTACTCTAAAAAGCAATTTCAAATAACATATATAAGATTAAATTCATTTATTTTCCGCTTGTTTCATAGTTGATATTTAATGGAATTGAAATGCAAAACATCTTTTATATTTTATTGAACGCCTGTTCCACTCTACTTTAAAATTCAAATGAATATATATTCACATGCTTCTAAATTTCAACTCCATATAGTTCTACATTTACCTTATAGTGGATTTTCATGTACATTTGCAATAATAATAACTTGGAAAACTTTATTGCGTTGCCTGATATGAAATTCTAACTATCAAAAAGGGATATCATATATGTAGATATGCATTACGATGGAAGTAAGAAAGAAGTGAATAGAAAAGGTGGTTAAGTGGGAAGGTAGATGAAGGGTTTCTGAGTGAAACTGAAACAAAAACGTAGAAAGTATATCTGGGAATTCAATGACTGCATTATTGAAGTCCTACATAAACCAAAGGAATCTCATAGATAGAGTTGCAGAAATTGGCTCCGAGTCTTTTTATTAAGAAAATTTCAGGAAAGAAACCTCCAGTTGGGGTACATTTTTAATATTATATCTATTTGATAGAGTCTATTTAATTAAATCAATCCGCATACATGGCTTTTTTAGATTATAATGCCCAAGCATCACAACCTCCTTACACAATAAAAATTATTGAAGAATTCCTAAATGAAAAAAATTATAGAGAATTTCTTTTAGTAGAGTATTTAACATAATTCTCTCGCTCTTTCTTAAGCAAATATGTAATAAAAGCTACATTTATAGTCCTACTTTACACGAAAATAAGGGAAAATTAGTTTCAAACATACATGAAAACATTCAACCTAATAATAGACTTAACTTAAGATTTAACTGATGTGAAGATAGTAGAAGTAAATCTTGCACTATGCTAAACAAGATCAATATAATTATGAATCTAAATTCAATCTATGTAAAACTTATAATTGTGTTTACCTTTTAAATTGTAATGTATGTCAGTATAAATTAACTTTAGGATTAATCAGCATAGACATGAAGTCAAAAGTTTCAATAATTCCAAAAATTATCACAAAATTGAACTCAGACACTTTCACCTACATGATTTTAAAAATGTTGAATTGTCACTTATTAAAATTATGCCCAATACTCAGCACAGATATGGTGGAAAAATCAATTTATTAAGAGTTTTAACACAATATGGTCTTAATGATTTGTACTTTGCTAAAAGCGGATTGCAAGTTATGTTACATAGTAATAATAAAGAATGTTCTTTTATAATGTGTTCCCAATTTATATAAGAATTCTAAAAAATTTTAGAGAAGTAAAAAAACAAAAGGTTAAACAGAGATAAAGAATCTTTAATTAATAATATTAAAGTTATTTCTGATAATTTTGAGATAAACTTTATTTAATTATAGTTTACTAATTTTACTTTTTAAACGGTATTGACTTTGTATTCTATGTATAGAAATAAATACACTCACTTCCAAAAGTTGAGCACGAAGATGTAAAATGCAAAAAAATCAACAAATACTGCTTTGATTGACACAAAATTTGGCAGCAAAGTAGCATATATATTTATACATAAAACAAAATAAATAATTATATACAGAAATGAAAACAATATTAAATTTTTGTAAGTTATCAGATAATGTCATACTGGAGACCTAAACAGAATTATGTATAAAGTGAAAATAAACAGCATAAAATGAAAAAATGGACATTAATAGGGTATGTGATCCTCCCTCATTGTGTTTGCAAAGTTTACACCTTCTGACCATGCTTTCAATTAGGTGGTCAACCACCGCAGAATAAAGCAATCGCCATTCTTATGAAGAGCAGTTTCCAGCTCAATAAGAGTGGCTGGAGGTGGGAAACGTGAATATACAGCACGGCCGAGAGCATCCCAAAGATTTTCAATGGGATTAAGGTCGGGCGAATATACTGGCCACGCCATATGCGCAATCCCTTCACTTTCCAGGTATCATCGACGATGCCAGCTCTATGGGGACGAGCGTTACCGTCAATTAAAATAAAAGTAGGGCCAACAGCTGCAGCGTACAATCTCACAATGGGTTCTAGGACTTCATCTCGATACCGGACAGCCGTCACAGAACCCCGTTTAAAGATGTGCAGGTCGGTGCGGTATCCTAATGAAATCCCTGCCCACACCATAATGCTTCCATCTCGGCATGCGTGATGTTCGGTGATGTTTTGGGGCTGATAGCGTGTTCCTTGTTTACGCCATATCCTTATACACTTGTCATCTGGCTCCAGAGAAAATCTTGACTCATCAGTAAACATGACATTGCCCCAGTCAGATACAGTCCATTTGCCATGTTCCCTACACCAATTTAAACGTACCCCTCTCGATTGGACAGATAGAGGAACACAAAATCGAGGTACCCGAGCAAACAGTCCCTTCATAAGTAATCTTCGGCGTACAGTAGCTGCATATATAACCATACCAATAGACGCTGTAACCATAGATGTCACACTTGTGGAGGTCGCTCTGCGATTCCGCTTGGCTACAATAGCAATGTATCACTCTTCCGCGGGGGTTGTAACCCTTGGGCGCCCACCTACGGTGCTTCGGACAACTGTCTGTGTGGTTTGGAATTGTTTCCATAAACGTGAAATTACAGAATGATGAGCGCCAAGAAAAGAGCCACATCTGTGATCAACTGTCCTGCTTCAATGCGCCCCACAGCACGCCAGCGCTCAAAATCTTCCATTCGTTTTCTGGAAGTCATAGAAGCACGTATGTCTTGAAAACAAATTGTATGAAAGTTTTAAACACCTATCAGCACTTACAATCAAATTCTTTAACCCTTCATAAAGCTGGTTTCTTATAAGACTACCCTTTTTGCATATTTCTTGACATGAAAGCACGATTGGCTGTTACCTAACATATTTGCACACTTTCATCTACCTCTGCAGCGAATTACATCCTCTTCAATTCTGATTGGCTTCCGGAAATTAGCATTTTCCTCTCCGTGCTTAACTTTTGGAAGTGAATGTAAATTAGAATTCCAATATGGCACTTTAAGAATGTTAAAATTAAAAGCATCTCTTTTATCACAAATATTACTATGCAATTTATAATCCTTTTTTCCCAATGATACATATCCGTGTAATTAGTTTTAAATGATTTATCTTTATTAACTAGGATTAAGTAATCAGGAAACAAGTTAATATTGGGGTTATAACCATTTTTTTACCAAAAGCAATTAGATCCGTTATATATCTAAAAATTTAATACTCATTATTTTCATAAAAATGTAATTAGCTAAACTGTATATATATATAGTTACTTTTACTCTGTTCCGAAAAAAAACATAAGAATAATGTTTATTTTTTTCTTTCAAATGATACTGTGGATTAGTAATCACCATTGTAGACCTCGTATATTTGCCAGGAGCTGGTACCACGACCTCATGTAGGTGGACACCAATTGCTAAAATGTAATTTTTATGTCCAGATTAATTCACAGAGCTAGGTACCTAAGCTCTGACGATGATAAATTGTACTAGCAATTTAATTTTTCAAAGAAAACCCAGACCAAACAAGTACTCTAGGGATCTTTAACGTGCCGCATAATCAGACGACATGGTCGCTGTCAATTTTTTGCAAAATAAAAATTCATTTACTTTTGCTGGAGTAGAACCCGCAAACAAGGCAGTCTGTTAATCTTCTAAAGCACCCATCCGGCATATTTTTAAGTATATTCTTCATATTTGACTAATGCAGAGAAAAATCATTATATGAAATGGAAAGAACACTTAAAGAATTTTCAAATATCAAACAATTTATTGCAGTAATAATTGAATTCGTAAGGATTAAAAAAAATGGCGATTAAATGGTCAAATTGATTTGTATTTTACCAATTCTTTTAAATATATAATTTTTGGCATCTAAATGAACATTTCTTTTTATAATAAATTATTAGTGTATCCAAAATTATGCTTAAGCGAACATAAATCTTCTCGCTTACGGAAATGCGTACATTTATGAACAATTTGTTGATATACGTTAAGTCTTTTTAATTTTTAATTGAATATCCATTTTTAATCGCTCGAAAAACAAAAATCAATTCGAAATATAAAGAAAATTTACACCCAATGTAAAAATAGTTTATTTTTTTTCGCACCAGAATTTTATTACTTACTTCTTTATAAAAGGAAACTTTACTACTGTGTTTCATTTTCAATTAGCCTTATCACATTGTTAAATTCTTTTAATTCTTATTCCGAAATTATATCAACACAATGTCAATTGTTATTCTTGTAACGCCGATACCATGTGTTATTTTAATTAGTTTATTTTGCCTTAAATATTGTTTCCATTGTTATAAGAACAATCGTGCTATCGATAGAAACAGAATACTCTCTAACAATCGTTCGATCCGTTTTATTTCTTCATTCTTTCTTATCAAAATGAATAGTTTGCCTACTAATTGGAATTATAATCTAATAGTTGTCTTCTTACTACTGAAATGCAGCTAAGCCCTTTCTGTTTCTATGTTCAAATTTTTTTAATATTAATTTCCGTGTATTGTTTAGGTAAGTCTTTCTTAAATATATTTGAAACTTCCTTCGTACTCAAAGATATTTTATCATTTCAAGAGAACAGGGCGATATCTTCCCTGTGTTGAGTTTTGTTTGACTTCTTTTAATTTGTGTGATGATTCATTGCCATTCATGAACAGAATTTCTGGAACCACTGTTGCCAGAAAAAAACCGAATATGACCTAACAGAAACTGTGTACAATTTCGCTATCATGTAACAATGTATGAGCCAGATATATGTAGTGTTGTTTTTCTATTATGTATAATGCCTATCTACTTGATGATTCCTTGAACTTAGTGATAACATTCATCAACATTATGTGTTCAATAACAGGTTCCCCTGCCTCAAAAGAGTAGTTAGAATTTAAAATCAATCTTCTTAATGAATCAGTATCCATTTTAAATATTGATGTTTTCAACGAATATGCTAATACAAGAGCAAATTTTCTCGTCATCAGTGTGGTTGCGTAATTCACTATAATTAAAAGTTTTTAGGCATACAAGTCATCTTGATTCGATCCCCCAAAAATCGTTGGGGGTAGTTGCAGTAACAAGCTGTTAACCAATTTGACGTGTGTAGAGAAATTCTCTTCACCTTTTTACTACTAAGAATACTGTTTGCATATCAGAGCATTTCCATCTTCCGCTGTCTGTTTAAATGTGACGTAAAACTACTTGATACATTCATTGCTGTTGGCCAGTTTAGTTATACATTTCCCAGTTTCAAGTTACCGCAATCGTTATCTCTCAAACATTGTTTCCCCCTTGATATTGGTCGCAAAAGACAGAATTTAAGTGAATGACTTTCAGATGGCCAAATCGGGATTTTCTCCATAATTTGAAATTTCGATGGAATAAACTGCTATATCTCACTATATTGTATAACAGTGGTTTCCAACCACCGGTTCGTCGATCTATACCGGTTGGTGGATCAAATAATACGGAGACATAAAATTATTTCCATTTTATTTACTGTGTTATATTGTGTAGCGTTCTAGGAAGTTAAAGTCTTAAATTACTTTATATTCATTTTTGGTACAATTGTATTTTGTTTTAAAGGCGTTTAAATTAAAATTAGTAAATCAAACATGTAAACAATCAACGTCCACCCCCCTCAGCGGGCTGCGGTAAAATTATAAAATATTGGCCGGTCCACGTAGATAAAAATTTTGGGGTGCACTGTTATATAAGATACATGAAATATGCTTAATGCTTTTTTACGTTTATTTTTATTATGATTGCTCGAATTTTGAAAAAAAAAACTACTTAACGTATATCAACTGTTCCTTATAAATTGTCAGTGTATATATACATTAATATAATAATTTAACTAATTATTTTCATTAAGAATTAACAAGCATCCCAAATTTTAAAAACTACGTATAGGACTAATTTTTTAAAGCAAAAGATGGAAGTGTTATGTTGAATATATCTGCAGAATTTCCTTCAAAATTCCGTTTAAAAATCTTCAGATTTCTTAGTTGTGAAAAACAAGATTTAAAACTTTAACTTAATGTTTCATATTGAAGCACATAATATATGTTTCTAAATTTTACTTCAGTTCTACATTAAGTTTCAATTTTTCAGAATCTCATCAATATCCAAACGCATTTAGAGAAGATACAAGACACGCACTTAGAAAAAAATCCATGCAAGATGTGTTAAATAACGTTTTGAGTGAGTTACATATGTTATTATTTATTATTAATAAATAGGTACTTTGTTTAATTTAAAGAAGCATATGAATTAATCTACTATATGACATTGAATGAATTGAAGAGCTAGGAAAACTTTATGTTTAAAAAATAATGTATAGCAATCAAAAAGACTAATTGAAAGAAAAATAGCTAATTTAATATTATAACGAAAATCCTACGTTTTAAAAGATTTTGTTGATAAAAGAACAAGAAAATATTGAGTATTTTACTTAAATAATCATTTGTATTAAACTAATAGAAAACAAATCACGAATCAAACTTTTGCAATCAAAATTCACATCGGTAACAAAGTATTTAAAATTTTATGCTTTTAAAATTTCTTAAAAATTTCAAATATTTTGAAATTATTTTTTTTGTATAAGGTTTTTAATGAACTAGATATTCTTACTAAAGTATAAAATTTTTAAAGATTGAATAAGCCAACATATTTAAATCGATTATTAAAAGAGAGATTATATATCTAATGACTAAATAAGCTTACAAGGGAAACCTAAAGTTAATTAAAAATGTGTCTAATAAAAATTGAAAGGTTCAATTATTTCGAGGTACTTTTGTACTACTGCAAACTTTTTGGTGATATTATAAGTGAGTGATGGAATATAATGTCGCATTGTTTAGCAACACGAGGGCTTTTTGTGATATTATAAGAAACTAAACACATGGTTGCCAATTCAGGGCATACAATAAGTGCGAATTCGGAATTGCTAGTTTGGCGAGTTATCTTGAATGTTGGCATGGTTGCGACAGTACGTAATAATTTTCGTTAGTAGATTAAGCTAGATTACACCTATAAAATGAATCTTATTTAAATATATCTTCATAAATTCTGTCTATTGCAGAAAAAAAAATTTAGGTTAATAAAATGAGTATTGAGTTTATTTTTAGAGAGTTTTTTCAAATAATTATTATTTTTTCAAGTATTTACTGTTTTACTTTTTACTACCTGTTTAAATAATAATCTAACTACAGATATTTTCCTATGTCTAGACTGACGTTTTATTTTTGGGAGATATTTGATTTCAATGTCTTAGTTTTTAATATTGCGTTCCTGAGAGGAGCAGGTGTACCATGTAACTCTCTTCCCAGACTATTTCAAATTTTTAAAAACAATATATCAAATCAGAAATTTAAATTTCTACACAATTCATATAACTTAAGACTTTCCATATTTTCTCTAGATTTATGAATATTTATACGAATGAATAATTTTTAGATCTTATAAATAATGCATATCTATAGTTTTCGTAGATGAATAATCAACATTTTTGGTTCAGTATACCATCAATTAGCTTATACATATGATACCTTATGAATATATTTTAAAAGTTTTATATTTGAAAAGAAGTAAATAATTAATAATTCCAAAACATATATTATAACTTCAACTAGGTGAATCAGTTATAGAGTAAAACCCATAGGAAAAATGAAACCATCACCAGAAATTCATCATTCTCTTAAATATTGCTCCCTAGCAATATTTAAGAGAATACTTGTGCCCTGAAAGAGAAGAAAAATAGCTTGAAAATCAAAAATTATTGCTAGGGAGTCTATCGTAACCCGAACGAAAAAAGATAATAAATAAAGAAAGAAAGAATCAGTTCACTTCATTGTACCATAAATGGAAAATAAATTGTTAGGAAGCATTTTGTAAAAAATTGAACTGAAACCCATAAAATTCAAAGCTAACTAATTTGCTAATACTCGAGGCATAAGCACTTCACGACATTTAACAATAGCGAAAAGAGTAAGACTTCTACAATATATATAAAAGGAAATATTGTACAGTGAACTTTTTATTCGGAAATCTATTCCATTCACAGTTCTGTTTTCTTGCATAATAGATGTGTTATACATCGTATAGAAAGGATATTCTACAAACTGGCTTGGGAATCTGACCGTGAAAAAATGTTGACTTGAGATTTCTGGTTACCGTTCGATAGATTTGCAGTGTGACTATCACGCTAATATGAAATCTATGGGTGCAGTAGGCCGTAAAAACACCATTAAAAGTCTTATTGTCCCAAACCCACACTAAATCTCGAGTCATTGAGTCAAGAAATTGACTCATTTGTATAATGGCAAATATCCGTATGGAAGTGCATCGATGTCTGTAGAACCACGGATTGCCATCAGATCGAGCATTGTTTGCTGTTTTTCTTGATGTCGCAGTCACCTAAAAACACAATGATTCGTTGAATGCAGATCAAGAACATTTAAATTAAATTTTGATTCAGCCCACAACATTGTTACCATCTTATATATGAATGAAGGTATTAGACATTAAACGTGAAGAAGTTGACAGTTTCAATTTATCGTGTCCCATAGTTCTAGAACCTGAAATGATGATATAAAATACGCTTATTACGCATCTTCATCACTTCTTTTTCACTTAGCCAATACTTTGGACAATTTTTACGATCTAAAGTCTTTAACTGTGTCCAACATTTGAGGCTTCTATGATGCTACATTTCAACAAGGCAATGCATAACTGCATATTCCCGAGCTATCTTGACTTCCCCCAATACAAACATTATTCAGTTAGAGACTAGTCCAGTATGTTCTTTAGAACGTTCTGATTTAAGAATATCTGATCATGCGTTGCCGATTTACTAGCATTACACCAGTCGCTACTTCATGCAACTAATGAGCTTAAGCAGGTAATTGAAGTTATAGCTAATTTATACGCTCTTATAAGTTATCCTATTATTTGGTCAGGTAAAATGGCTTCCAATGTGGTGTTTGTCCAATAAAAAAGATTATTTTGCTTGTTTTCTTTCCATGAAGAGCATTTCTAATGACTAACAGTAACATTTCCGCAACGAAGGTACATAAAAATAATAGAATTATGGTAATTTAGTTGTACAAAATGAAAGCGCCATAGTAAATTCATTTCCAAGAGTGAATGCTGAAGTTACTAAGCGAATTTGCAGTATTTTTCAATTAAAGGTAGTTCTATATTTTTAGTAAATATGATAGTAAAAGTGAATGAAAAGTAAGGAACCCTGTAAAACTTCTTTTGAAAGCTAGAGAAATAAATTCGTATTTTTGTATTTAACGTTTAAAAGGAGAGAGTGTTAACTTATTCTAGAGCAGAAATTCACTGAATTTTAAACAACATATAAATATACTTAAGTACTTTCACAACAATCTCAACGTTCGAAATAATTGGCCAAATAGGCAAACCCAAATTCGCATGTCGTATACACTAAATTGGCAACCGTGGCCTTCGTTTTATATAATGTTGCCATATATTATAGTCCGTGGGTAGCCTAGTGGTTAGAGCATCGTACTTCAGTCCGGAGGGCCTGGGCCACCAAATACCCTAGAGTAAACACGGAGTACATGCTCGTTAAATCAGTGAGTCCGAAAGTCTTGTGAGCGGTCGCAGCAGAAACCACGAGTGCAGGGGGCTGAATAATATTTCCCTCCCTCCAACTCTATGCCTAAATTGTGAAGGTGGAGATAGTTGGTGTCGCCATCTATCGTTAAGAAGTACAACCTGTCTCACAGGCTCTGGCAACTTTCATTCCTTCCCTTCGGAAAGGACACGACAACAACAATAAGATGCGATAATATTTAAGTACCAATTTAAGTCTATCTTAATGTTTCGATTGTTTGATTATAGCCCCAGGAATTACTTAGTTAAACCCCTAAGTATGGAAATTCTGCGAATGATAACAAATTATCACTACACAGAATGCATTTGAGTTTAAAATGCATACACAAAAATTTCGGAACCTTTTTACAATGGATTGGACATAGCTTTTAGCAAACTGCTTAGTATAAAGATACAGAGAGATATTTCTTTCTTAAAAATGAATGACTTCTGGTGATAAGTTTCTTAACTTAGAACTTATAGCATGTGACATTTATATCTCTATTTCCTCTGGTTTATTCTCTTCCATGCTTTTGAGAAATCCTCTAGTCATTTTATAAGCATTATGTGAATATTTATATGTGTAAATATGTCAAAAAACCTTTTTCTGGAAAGAAGTCGTATTTTTTACCGCGGGTCATGTTTTCTTGAAAAGAGGCCTTTCTGAAAAATTTATCACAAATTTAGTTCCCTACTTTGGCACTCTCAGATCTCCAATTGCCAGTCTGAACCTATGAATGTCAGTCATTTGACCGAATCCTATTATTTTCCGAGAGGAAAGAATGTATTTTTCTTTTAAGATTATCTATTAATTATTATTGCTTTAGTCCTCACGAACAAAATAATTCTTACTCATAACCGTAATATTGTTATTAATAATACTACTTCTAATATTACTTCTAAAAATTCTTACTTAAAGACTAAACATCTAGGTTTTTTCCCTTCAGTAAATTAGTTCTTTTAAACAACTTATTTCAAATTAATTTACTGTTTTTTTTGTCCAAATATTTAATGAACGTACTGAAATTCAATGCATAGAAATATTTGTTCTCGCTATATATTGCTATATTCTTGAGGGACTGTTTTCGGATGTTATTCCATTGATTTGAATGGAATTATTTTATTAGTAGGGAGTTTTGTACTAAGGTTATGCGTTTTATTTCATTCTACATCTTAAAGTATCTTAAAATAGATTATCAGGGTAAATTAAAAACTTTCTTATCATCGCCTCTATAAAGAAACAATCATTTGCTGCATTACGCAAGTTATAAATAGAATTTAAGAATTCACATACAAAATCTTATTGTACAGTTATTACCATATTTTACTTAAAATTAAATAACTTCTTATTTCATATTTCTTTTATAATTTGTACATTACAAAAAAGGTATAAGGAATTAATAAACTAAACGAAGTATTATTTCATGTTGCACAAATTCTTCATTATTCAGGAAATTCTAAAAAATATATAGAAATATTTTATTGGCATAAATGATGTAATCATATTATTTTTTACAGTTAAAAACATTTAATGATTATTAAATGAAAATGCATTTCATTGATACTCTTCTTGAAGGTGATCATTGATTAAAAATACTATTAATAAAATCCCAATTTCTTTCAAATTATCTGACAAAATTCTTTAATTTACCGAGTAGAAAAGGCCTTATTAAGACACCAACAAAAGAACAGACAAAGAAATTCAGGAAAAAAGGAAGTCACTTATTTTTATAAGGTATTTCCGAAAATGGTTTGAGCAGAAATCGTGAAAAAATTATGACTCCCAACTGAAACAAAGAGATTTCGCTATCCCTAGTGCTCAGCTGGTGATACATATGTTGTCTTAAGAAAATTATCCAATGATTTATGTTAGTATCAGTAATTGGAGTAAAAGGAGCTCAATAGCTTTCTTCACATATATAACATCATCTAAAATTCCGTAGAGAATATTTTCAGTTTTACAAGGTTTGTTATATATACCGAATACGACCCACAAATTCAGAGGGTTGATAGTAGGCACCCTGGGGATGCCAAATCACCATTGATGAAGGGGTCCCAAACCCCATTCAGTCGTTGAAAATCATGATAATAGTGGCCATTCGGAGGGTTTTAAGCCCGGGAAGGGGAGTGGCCAAACAAATGTGGAGATTTGGAGTGGTATTGTAAGGTTGAAGAAACCTGCACGTATACAAATTTTCCACTCCTCTGGGAAAAATAAATTTGGAGATCAAGTTGTCATGGATGGTCACTGCGTAAAGCGTGGGTGTTAAACTGCATTTGGTAGCAATGTCGGATTACACATAAGAGGAATATGTGGATATGCATTCCATGTCCGGACAAGTTTATTACAATGAACGCCTAGCCTAGATAACGTACCAGGACCACTTTCCGAAGGGGGAATGTCTGCATCATTACACCTTCACATTATTCCAGATGTACTATGATCCACTTGGGATGAGTAGGGGGTATAGAAATGACTCTGAATCACATAGGAATGGAGGGTCACAAATGTCGTAGTTGCGAGCTGTTGCGAAAAACACGTTAACCCTTTCGAGGGCTATTTATTTCCATTTTGAATTTCTCAAAGTTTTTTATGTTTCATTAACAATTAAGCGTCAGAATTTAAGGAAGTATATTTTATTTTGCCGAATTTTCGGTTTAGTTTTAAATTGTAGGTTCGGAAAGAATACTTCCCAAGGAACCATTCACCTTCATAAACAGCATAGCGATTATTTGCTATGAAAAGGTGGGAAGCATGTTACATTGCACGAGGAGACATCACATTTAGCACACCTGTTGCGGGTCCTCTTTTTTCTCTCTCTTTCAGCTATATTTAACTTCATCTTCTATAGTTGGAAACCATCTTTAACATAAGATTTCCCCAACTGGCTAAGTGCTCATCCTCCAGAACTACACACTTCTTTACTTGGAAGTTTGCAGGACGAGAATATCCGTCTATAACGAATGTTAGCTGGTCTAAGCTTCTGCTTCTTTTGTTCACTTGGCACAGTATGAAACTAGTTATGATAACAAGATCAATAAGGAAATAAAATTTAATATAGGAATCAGTCTTCCCATCATTATAACAGCAAAATCAATATATTATAATGAGTTATGCGCTTGCCACAGGTGTATTTTGTAAGATCACGTGGATGGGAAGTAATCTTCCCAAGGCTCATAAAAGAGTTATTGGGAGAGAAAACATTTTATGTAAAAGTTGCACTACAATGGTTGTTCCAAATTACGAACAAAAGTCATCTGGAAGGCCTGACAGATTCGCTGCTTCAAAGTCATCACGTTCTGGATGATTCTATCTGGCAGTCCTTTGGTAGATGGTAAGGAGAGGATACGTGACATGCTAGGAAACTTCCAAATTATACGGAATCTCATTCAGCGAAGATTTCAGGCCTGCAAGACATCTTCTGGTCTTAATTTTGAGCACTCATTGTAGTGCAACCTTTACATGAAATATTTTCTGTCCCATTAATGTTTTGCCGTTTTCCCGTCATTTTCGTTGCTCTTTGCACAATAGATTGGAACTACTGCATTTGTGACCCTGCATTCCAATGCGATTCCGAATAGTCTCTGTGCCTTCTACACACCCAACAGGTTTGTCGGTCTGGTAGGCAATATAACACTGTATATATATATATATATATGTGTGTGTGTGTGTGTGTGTGTGTGTATTTTCTACCATTTTGTACAGAATTTCACTCTCCTGTATTTACTGAATAAATATATTAAACTTTTATAAAAAAAAATTCTGAACTAATCTAATCTATGTTGTATATGTCTTAAGATACACTTTCGAAATATCAATCGAAAATTAATAAGTTTTTATACTGATTTTTCCTTTAGATGCTCAAGATGTTTTCCAGTCAGTTGTGAATTTTATCTCAGATACAAAACCAGGGATCTCCAGCTTTCACCCAGTAATCAACCCAAAGAGAAGCTCCGAGCTTTCACGTTCCCGTTTTCATTTCAAACATTTGCCCAACTGCAAGAAGATAAATAGTACTCGATGCCACAGAACTAGACACATGAAGAAAAAGAATCAACGAAAACACGCAATTAGAAAAACTAAAGATGAATGGTCACCAAAAAAGAAAGATGGTATGTATGTATTTATATAATTCTCATTATTTAAATAATTTTTTTTTAAAATTCTTGTATGATATTAATGATTAAGATAGTAATATAATTACACATAAAAGGAAATACAGATTAACCTTTTTATAAATATTCAAACAAGTATCTTATATACATTTAAATATACTAAATTCGTGTGTAATAAAAAATGTGTCTGCAATTTTTAAGAACCAAATTAATTTGATCTTTTTTATAATCCTAAAAAGGGGATACTTCAGGGGAAGGTGGGAGGCGGGACTTCTGGCTATGTTACTTTCCTTCCCTTTGTGTTAATGGTTGAAATTAAAATGTCTCGGCGAACATCAGCAAAAAAGTAACATGCAATTCATGTGCTAAGCAGTGGAATCATTTCGGCTTAGAAAATAAAAAAAGAGAGTGTATGTATAGAAACATCCCCTTCCCCTATTTTCTTAGAACGTTCGTATCATAAAAGATTTGTTTATTTAAATATTTAGTTGGGATGATCGGACTCAAACGCTAAGAGTTACTAGCTAGCCCTCCAAAAACTGGAAGAAAACAATTCTGAAGAAACAATAAACAAAGAAGGAAAAATCAATTAAATTAAATTGAACTTCAATTTCAATTGAATTAGCCTAAAAATAATGATTTTCTAACCATGTGAGCCACATAAATAATTAAAAGTGGAAAATAGGAGCGGAAGTAAACAGGAAACCGTATATGATTGAAAAGAAAAAAAATCTAGATAAAAATGAGGGAATTAATATTGGTATTCCTAATGAACTGTTTGACTTTTCCACTGTTTGATAATCACTAAAACAGGAATTCCAATAGTCGAGGAAAAAGTTTTTTTTTAAAAATTATTTAGAAAAAATCGAGAAATTGATGATTGACTGATTGGCCTATGAGTTGAGTTTTAAATGACCGCATGGTGCTCAGAAAGCCTTTAAGATGGAAAATAACTCCTCAGTTGGTTTTGATTCAAATTCGTTCTACAAAAGACTAATTCTATTAGTTAAAATAGCGATTGACCATTTTGTAAATGTTAAAAACTTCTGATTATAGCTACATAATACAGAATAATAAAGTTTGAACCTTTTTATATTTTGCCGGCCACCACATTTCCTCGTATCCTTCTTTCAATTTTTTTTACTTTATTTTCATTAGACTAATTAAAGAATGAAATTCAAACATAATTTTTAAAAAAAACAAAAAAATATTTAACGATTTTTTTAAAAATATTTTAGTGGATTAAAACTCTTATTGTAGTTTCACTAGTATAAAAAATAATAAATGACCTACTTCTGGAGCTTTTTTCAGAAAGTTTGAATAATGAGTGACTAATTCATACTAATTATGTAAATTTGTAGCAATTAATTTAATGTGTCTTAATTAATAATCACTGTCTTTGAAAAGAAAGTTAAGCAACAAAATTACATTGTGAAAAAGAATTTGAACCACGATAATAAGCTATATCACATAACTGCTTTTGACGTCATTGCCTAAATGGGAAGTCTGGTTTTTTCCTTTTTGTTCTAAAAACAATATTTAAGCAGTTGTTTCTTGAACTTTGAAAGTAAAACATTAATACTTGCTTTGTTTGTGATATTTTTTTTTGGAAAAAATAATTTCTTAAACATGATAAGTGTGCTAGCTTTGTAACTAAAAAAATAGCTGCCATGCCGTACAAAATGTTAATTTTCCAATTATTTTGCTTCCATATATATTGAGTGCGAAATTTTTATCTCTGTGAACTTGAAACAAGTGACAGAATGCAAAGGAAAAAAATTGAAATATGTTCAATGAATTGTGAAAATTTGTGGCAAAATGTCAGCAAGTTTTCTAAACAAGTTATGCCTTTTTCGCAAGTGAAAATGCAACACAATGCATATAGTGTCATCTAAATTTCAGGAGTGATAGTCGTGAGGTACATATGCAAATGAAATCATATAAACCAATTCATTCAGTATCTAATGTGACCACCTTGGATAGCTATAATGGCCTCAATCCAGGGACGCATTCTATCAGTTGGTTTCCATGAGGTAACCGTTACTAAGCCACATACACTAATGTGCATAGATCATTTTGATTAACGCTAGTGGTTCTTGGTTCATATAACGTTCAATGAGATCCCACAGGTGTGTGATGGGACTCAGATTTGAAGAGTTTGCCAGCTGGGAAAATATGTCAAATTCATTCATGCTGTTAAGATTTCACCGTGCAATATGTGGTCTGATATTATCTTGCTGTAATACCGTGTTGGGTGCTCCCTGCAACAAGGGCATAAAAACAGGTTCAAATACTTGTGTGACGTGGCGGCCCGTTGTGAAACGGCCAGCAATGTATACCACAGGCATCCTATGATTGAATATTAAACCACCCCAAACAATGATGCCTGGTTTAGAACCGGGTTGGCAATCAGCTAAATGGGTTGGGTCGCACCGTTTTCCGAGTACCCGTCTACGGCCGTAATTCCTCCACATAAATAATGAAGATTTTTCCGTGAAAAATACCCGATTCCATCGAATTCAATTCAATGGTCCAGGTAGGATGATGATGACACTACGCCAGGCATCCAGCTTAGTGTTGAGCGGTCAACTGTACTCCTGTAACTGGTACCCAGGCATCAGGGCAATCTGTGTCCACCTGTTCCTGGAGGAATCCTACTTCGAATGTCATGTGCCGTGAAAAAATGGACTTGAAACGCTTAAAGACGATCGATGTCAACTTGCGGTGTTTGATAAAATAGACATAACGAGTCGAACTTATATGGCATTGGTTTTAATTTAAAATTTAACTGGTTACCAAGCCCCTTGGATGCCATAGGCAATGCAGCAAGTGGATATCAAGCTTGGTAGGCAATACCCAATTGCCACTAGCATTCCAGCTCTCTGATATGAAGCGCATCATTCTGTATTGTATTGATAAAGACTGGCAGAAATTATGGAATTTACAGACTAATAACAAGCCACACTTAAAGAAACCTGTCATTGGAACTTGACCTGCATTTGCGATGCAAAGAACCGATACCAAGCGGACTCGCATTTACATTGGTTATACTCGTTTTATGCACATACATCTTTTACTGCATGAGAATGCTCCTGAATTTCCTTCATGCAAGGTCCCGTGCTCTGTCCATCACATTTAACTAGATTGTCCATTTTTCAATCATTATCACATAATATTTTTTCATTCATCTGTTTGATCAGTATACAGTTGTAAACAGTTTTCAAAAAATTGTCAGTATTTCTAAAATCTTTTTTTTTGGCACAGTTTAGCCTAATTTGACTCTGAGACCATAAATGAAATAATAAATCATTCACTCTGGCATGTAACTGTGGGCAACACTTTCTGTTTGGCGTGCACGTAGACCTTTCTGAATCCATCGTGTGACAAAACGTTGGATGGTGTTCACATTGTACCAAAATACGAAATATTATAGTGCGCCGTAACATATATATATATACCTAGTTCATGGAGTTCGATAATACGACCAAGCTTCCCGGTCGTTAACTAATGTTATTGGGCTCGCCAAAGTCTCAGAGGTATTTTCTACGCTTCTTTAAAAATCACAAATGCTACGCAAAACATCCTATGTCGTTTATCAGAAGGGAAATTTGGTGGCTTTTATATCCAGAATATGAGTACCTTTTGATTAAATGCGAGCGTGAATTGAATCATTTGCATATTCATCTCACTACTATCACTCCGAAATTAGAGTTACGCTTCGAGCATGATTTCTTTGTTGTGTAATTTTAAATTTGAGAAGAGTATTGTAAACTGTTAGATATGAAAAACCAATACTGTTTAATAAATGCGGGTAATTTAGCAAGGAAATTGTTCGTATTGACGGTCGTTTGGGTATGCTGCCTTCTATCTTTTTGTCAATAATTACTATTATTAAATAACTTCAGGCAATGGTAGAAAGAAAGAATGTTAATTATTAGGGATGTTTTAAGCCCCAGAAAGTTTCCCCTCTACAACAACAAATTATCTCTTGGTTTTGGTAATCATACTTCGGATATTAAGTGTGTTGTCGAATTCTGATCATTAAATATTTAGAAACTTATTCCACAAAAGTGTAATTTCTTTGTGAGCAATTTAGTTCTATAATCAAAACTGTTCTTTACCATATTCAACCTTACTGCTTTTGAAAAAATAATTTAAAAGAAAACTGAGATAATTTTTTTTTACTTGTTTCAATATTTTTAAAATATGTACCTTGTATTTCTATATGCCAATGTTTTTATTTTAAGTGGGAATTATCGTTACAGAACGCAGTATATCACACTAAATAGATGTTATGAATCCTCTATAAATGCCCTATTCTATGATATTTTATTCATTATTTTAGTTTAAATATATTTTCAATACGACAAATTTTATAGGAAAATGAAACATTTTATTGATACATATAAATAGTAAATTCTTCAGTATGCATCGTAATTCCCTCAATGATGTATAGATAAAGAATATAAACAATATAGTAATAAACAAAACAATTTAAAGAAAAAAGAGTTATGTTACTGATTAATATTATAAATTATCTCATAAATTATATACATGAACTGGTGAAATGGATTAAAATGAACCACAAAAATAACTATAAAAGAAAATTACTAAAACCCAAATTTGAATTATTCTTGTATAATTTATTTCTATACTTCAAAGCTTTCAGCCCGTTAAAATTCTTATAAGTTCTTAAACTCTTGCACAGGATCGTTGATAAATAATTCAATCAATGTAGACTAATCACGCAAAATTTCGGTTTGATTTAAAAATCAACCAACGAGCTCCTTTTCATCTCAACTATTTCTAAACACCATACAGTCCATCAACCAAAAACTCAAGTCACTTGAACCTTAAACCTTTGCAGGGTGAGCTCAAATTTCCTGGGTAGCAATAAACAAATTACATGATTAGCCTTTTGTTTTCAGACAAAGGTTCTAATAACGTTTCCTCTTTCTCCATTTACTTTCTTAATGGAAAATATATCCAGTGTTTAAAGCTTAAAGGCAAGTCATCTTGAATCCTTTGTAGGACAATACACAAAAATGTCATTTATTGACAAAAAACTTGTGTAAGAAAATCAAAGCAGCATAAATGAAAATTAAGTCCTCAATCTCATTAATCGAGTCCTTCTTCTCAAATCCAGCCTTCTTTAAATATTAATAACCACAGTACTGGCATAGGCTATCATTCTTAAACCTAATTATAATCCAATACAATTTGCTAACAGAAGACCTAATTAGTCAAGGGGAAAATATTCAAAAGCAACATAATAAGCAAGGGGAAAATATTCAAAGCAACAACAAATATTCAAAAGCAACAAATATTCAAAAGCAACATAATAAGCAAGGGAAAATATTCAAAGCAACAACAAATATTCAAAAGCAACAAATATTCAAAAGCAACATGAAATATCTCTGACTTGTGTTTCCCTAACTTTAATAAATACATAAGAAAATTTTTATTAAAATGTGTCTTAAAGAAATAAACACGTTTGGCCTTTAGATATTAGGCAAAAAGTGAAAAAAAGGGATTTCTTAATAAGTATGAAATAGGTAAATAAATATGTTCCTCTTTCCTCAGAAAATACTATAGATACGTCAAATGCCTTATGCCTATTTGGCCTAATAGACCTCATGTCGACCTAATGTTGTATTAGAAAGTCACAAAAATTTGACAGATAACTTTTCAAAGAGGTCGTTTTGCCTCTTTTGTGCCTCTGGCTTTTATATACGTTCCTTTTATACACGTCATCTGCTCCAGACGTATATAAACGTCTTTCCAAAGTATGGTAATTATTTGCTCTGCTATCAGTAACATTATTCCGAAGGCCTTTGAAGGCAATAAAATGACATTAGCAGTGTTTGCGAATGATTTACTTATTTCAGTGAAGGATTTATTTATTTTTGCTTTCCACACAATGCATCGAATATGCTCAGCTACGTGAAACACGGTTACCTTGGAGAGCTAATTGCTTACATTTTATTCGATACTTACCATTCTAAGAGACTGAACATTGACCATCCTTCTTACAAAAGTAAGCTATATCATTTTGTTCACCTTTTTTTAAAAGTAATTTTGAGGTACTTTTTATTTATTTATTTATTTATTTTTACCTAAAGAAATATTTTTTATTTAAACGTATTACTATTGACAGTGTGTCTCAAGTTCATTGGGATAAACTGTAGAAATAGAGATAGGAGACATCAAAGGATTCAGATTTGTATGGCAGCCCTTGGTAGGAAACGTTTTTCTAGTGAAGTTCACAAGAGCATACAAGAAGACAGATCTTCCTTAATGGAATCATTTGAGCTGTCATTGATTGTAGAAGTTTAACGTTTTACAAACACCAAGCTAGCAGATATGCACCGGATACACGAATTAACAGAAGGAAATGCACGAGATTCAGAAAAGTTGTATCGTGAAAGGTACCCACAGAGTCAGAACCATCGGATTTTTACTACTTTAAACCGAATTTGTGCGAGTATGGATTATTCTGAGGTTATAGATATAGTGAGCGTGAATAAATTAAATGTAAAAAAAAACTTTTTTAAGAACAAGCTTTTATTTAAACGCGCTAAAAAGAATAAATAAACTTTTCTTTTAAACTTTTTTTACTATCAACTTATAACGTCATTACACAATTTATATGATATAAAAGCTTGTCGCAATATTAAAGTACTCATATTTACTTAGCTTGAATTTTTAAAAACCAAAATCAATCAGGTCAAGTTATTTATTTTACTTGTTTATCTACACAGGTAAATCTCGCGACAAGCTTTTATATCATATAAATTGTGTAATGACGTTATAAGTTGATAGTAAAAAAGTTTTAAAGGAAAAGTTTATTTTATTCTTTTTAGCGCGTTTAAATAAAAGCTTGTTCTTAAAAAGTTTTTTTTACATTTAATTTATTTTTTACTTTTTAGTTATCGCTGGACAGGTTTCTCAACCTGTTCAACTCATTGAACACTGGTTCGCCATCCTGGTTTAGCTGAATTAATTCTCGCAAAATGGGGTATTAGACTAAAAACACAATTTTTTTAAATCCGTAATTTTTAAGCAATTTTTTCAATCTTCATGCAGATTTTGGCTAACATTGTTCTACACACGAAAAAAAAGGTTTAGTGAGATTATCTTCATAAATGACAAAGTTATTAAATGTTTAATTAAAATTTTGACTATTTTTGAAAAACTTAAAGAATATATTATTTATTTGAAATATTTTGAAGATAAGGGATGCATTTCTCTAACATATTAGAAGAAAATTTTAATTGTTTATTAAAAACTTCAAAAGGCATCTAAATATTTGTATTAATCAATAAAATGCTTAAGACTAAAAACGCATTTTGTAATCAAAAAAGAAAGTTTTATCAAAGAATGATAATTTTTTGCTGGACATTGAATATCTTTTACGTAAGAATCTATTTTTTTTAATTGCTCAGATCATCTTTAGAAACTTGATTTTGAAAAAATCAATAATTAAATTCAAATAAAATTAATAGATTCTATTTGTAATTAAATTTAAGGACACATGTCGTAAGTGTGTGTTTAGATTACTGGTGATAAAATGAGGTATATTTAAATTACTCGTAGGCTTAAAATTAGAAAATTTCTTTAAAAAATTACTTCATTTTATTGTAAAATTTTTTTTAATCGAAAATATATTGCATTTCTAGATAATATTTTTCTCTTATTGTTTTCCTAGCGGATTCCTTTTTGATGGGTAAGATACATTAAAAAAATGATCTTTCCGATTCTGTAATTATTTTTTGTCTGAGTTTCATAGATTGAAGTTAGATAAATTATTTAAAGAATTTCTTCAATACTCCATCTCAGTTTAACTTGGCAGCGTTGAGAAAGGTATACAATGTACCAATCTACTTGAAAAATAGCTCTACTTTTTTGTTTTGAATTTAAATCCAAGGAAATAGATAGAAATTTGTAAAAAATTGCATATGTTGTAGAAATTAGATTGTTTTTACGTTGTAGAAATGTAATTATTTTTTAGACAAAGCTAATTAATACTGTCAATAGCGCAACGTTATAAATTCCAGTTTGGCTGAAAACCGATTTTCGACGCCAACTTTTGTCATTGTTGTAACAATAAAATTATTACAACAATGCAGATATATCCAAGTTGGCGCCCAAAACTAGTTAAACGTTTTTAATTAATATCTTTTTAATTAATTGCAATATCGGAATATAAATGGTCAAACATGCATTGTCATCCAAACTAAACGTGTATACAAAATTTCAGCTCAATGGGAGGAAGATATCAGCTTCAAAATTGAGTTGCAAGATTCACCCGAACAAATTACATACATACATACATACATACATACATACATTGTAAGTTAAATAAAAGCTTTTAAAAATGAGTCTGGTTACAAGAATCGTCTATGCTGCGGCTGATATCTAAAGAAATTCATGAGTATTTGAGAGAGTCTGCCTTCTCATCGTCCGAGGGTTAAGAGCAAACACCTTTAGTAATGGTGAGGACTTTGGACATGTTTTGTTACATTTTGTCATATCATCTACCACAACACATGGATTATTATGCAAATCTGAATCCTTATGTTGTCCTCTAATTCCTCGTCAAGTTTGCCCCAATGATACTGGGACATCATTTATATTACTAGAGTTGCCCTTGGTTTGAGTGAACTAATGTGGTATTAGAAGTTGCATTAAAACTCTTAATAACTGACTTCTTGAGCATGACGTTTACTTAACGAACAAGCAAAGGGCATAAAAGCTGCACTCCAATCCTCTTTTATCAGTATCAAACTCTGACAACGGTAATGAAATTTAAGGAGCATCATAATTTTTTTCGGAATATAGTTTTTTGGCAAAATTTGAATTTAAATTCCTGGTTTGATTTGAACAAGATTGTTCATGAAATACTCAAGATTATTTTACCTGACAAACTGCTTTAAAAATAAAAATTAAAATAAAAAGTATATTAAAAATACCAGATGAACAACTTTGATATATTCGTTTGACATTTTTTTAGCTAAAAGAACTATTGTTGCTGTTCAGAGTAACTTACCAAAGCCCTCAGTCGAAAATGTAATACCTACTACGGAAAAAAGTGATGATTATGAAGATCACATTTTCACAATCATGCAAGTTCAAGAGGCACCACGTAAGTGTTTTATTTTATTCTTATCAGTCATAAAATATTTATTTTCCTCTTAATTTCTGTAAGTTTAAATCCTATAGCTAAGAAAATAACAAATTTAATCGCCTTTTATACGACAATATTCTTAAAAGAAATTTACCATTGAATATAAATGTAAAAATCAAGCTCAAATTATTTCAAAATAGTTGACGAAAAAATAAAGTAAATTGTTTTATTTCTGAAAAGAATATCTCTACAGTTGTGATTTATATTTCAGAGAATATCTTTGAAGTTTGATATTGCGCTCCACAATAGACACTTTTTTACATTTAAATGTATGATTTCAAGTGAAACAGAAGTAAACAAATAAAACAGACATGAAATAAAATAAAATTTGTTTTCTACAACATTGTTTATAGATATATATTTGCGAGAATGTTTTTAATAACTGTTCTATACTCTGTATAATAACAAATGTTTAATCGCATTACCCGAAAGATTGACGCAAAACATATATTGCTGCTATAACGAACTAAATATACTGGGTTTTTAAGGCCATACTCAATTCACGGCATGAAAGTGCATGTGCACTGCAGTTGGCACAAGCAGTTTTTAACAACTTTAAAAGCTTTTCGAAAAAGAAAGATTTTCATTAAGGCCTAAGCTCATCCTTTTTGTTTCATCGTATTTCTATTTCGTGTGTATGTAACTCAATGCGTCTCCCCCCCCTTCATGCATATAGCACAAACATTCATGATGAAGAGTCTTATAACCCGGTTGGGTGGCGTAGTTGGTTAGACGCCTACCTTGTTTTCCCAAATTTGTGGGTTCAACCCCAGTCCAAGTTGGTGGATTTTCATGATGCAAAAAATCAACATCCTCAAAGTCGTATGATTATGGTGCATGTTAAAGATTCTAGATAGTGACTGCTTGGCTTAGCTGCTCTTGACAAAATTATACTCCTGGTAAAGTTTTTCAGATATCTTCCTAAGGAGCGAAAACTGAATGTCAGAATTACCTGGTGGCATTTGGTATCTACTTTTCTGGTGCCACACTAAAAAGTGATACCAGTGATGCAATGGTAATGCCCAATTAAGAATAAAAACACTCAAATAAATTATACATTTTAATATTCGTTTTGTAAATATATAAGGTACACACAGAATATCGTATTAGTTCATTAAGAACTATTTTGAAATCTGATACGACAATATAAACAAAGGATATTATTTGCATTACTTTTTATAAATATGCCTCTAAATGAGTAAGCGATTTATCTTGTGCATTTATCACAAGTAATTCCTGAGTAGAACATATTTTTTGCACAATCCGTGATAATGCTTTTGTGTTTATCACGCTAAGATAGATTTTTCAGTTTCGCAATCAACTTTCAGCATTTCCGCTTATTTTACTGTATTTTTAATATATTTACACCCAAGGTTTCAGCTAACGTATTGATAATTTTTTCTTGTTAAAGATTTGTAAATAATAAATAATGTTAAGAAAGGCAAGACAATGGAGATTGTAAAATGTGTTTGCTGACTACTTTGAATGATTGTTGCTTTGCCATTTTGTCGAAACAATTTCACAACATTTTATTACTATAAAAGACCCTATGGTTTTAGGTATTTTTCATTTCAGTTACTTACAATTGCAATACACAGTGGTAAACTGCTATTGTAGAGTTCAGTTCTTCATGTTGGTGTAATATTACAGGTGGCAACCAAATAATGGAACCATTTTAAGTTTACAAAAAATAATTTATTAATATGGTATAGGATAGTCTATGACATGTTAGACAGATCCAGTTCGCCTACGAATTAATTCATACAAAGCCTGAATACTACTAATGCTTTGATGTGTATTGTCCTATTCTTCATGGAGATACTGTGAAAGTTCTGGGAGAGATGCGGGAAAATTTATCTATTCCGTATTGAACGCTCTAAAATATACCATAACAGTTTAAGTATATTGAGGTCAAATAACTGTGTGCAGGAAAGGGTAGATAATTAAATTCCTCCTCGTGTTCATCATGCCATGATTAGATTTGTCTCTCGCCATGGATAGATGCATTATCATTTAAAAAAAGAAATTAATTTTCTGCAGGAAAACAAAGTTTGCCTCATAGGATAGACCTATTCAGCGATACTTTATCTATACTTTTATACAGTGCTAATATCTTTCAGGGTTACAATTAATCCTTAGAATAGCTCGACACGATAGCCTATATCATGTCAGATCCACCTTCATGTTTAACAGTTGGAAGGAAATAATCATAACCACATGCATGTGCAGATGCCTTTCATACGTGCACTTGTACTGTTGTAGAGAAAAGTGTGAAAGACGATTCGTCAGACTATTCTACTTTCTTCAAATTATCAACCAGCCAGGTTTTGTGAGTGTGACACAACTGCAGACAACGTTTGGCATTAACATCGGTAACAGTGACTTGGGAATTTCGTCTCTACCGTAAATGTTTGCTTATGAATGTGTACTCAAATTGTAATTATTGACACTGGATAAACCAGATCCTGATTGAGCTCTGGGGTCACTTTTTCTGCAGTTGTTCGCTTTTTTGACACATAAAACCCGCTCCAGTAAAGTTACTATACTTCCATAAAGCTACTTTATGCTACCAGAGTAGGTACTTTTTCATTTATAAGAAAACTAGTATCACTATATTTTAGCTATTAAGCTATTATTATATTTTAATATGTACAAAGTGTGTTCAAAAATGTCACTTTTATTCTCAAGTCTTTCCATTGCTTTTATAACCCCCTATATATTCCCTCTTTTTTCAGGTCTTATACGCTTTGGAACTTTTCGTCTGCACCCCTTCATCGTGGCATTTAAAAAACTCACTTGTTTTTCGATTAGTTTCTTATTCAACTGTACAGAAGTACAATGTGATAAACTATGACAGTTCGTTCTTTATATTTTGAAATGGTTCAATTAGTTGAAACACCGTATACTGAGAAAGTACTTGAGTTTAATCTCTCTCTCTTTATTTCTTCCTAGTTAAGGAAATGCTTTCAAAACATACTTTCTAAACCTGCAACTATACTAAGTTTTGTTAATTTTTAATTCCTACGATTAGCTCATTCTTAATACATTTAATATATACATTATCTTGTTTGTACTGAGTTTTTTTTTATTTTTTAGATAGCGGTTGAAGCCCAGGCTCTGAGTGGTAGTGTATCAGGTTTCCACAAAATAGGTCCGGGTTTCAAATCATGGGCTGGAAAGGTAGACTCAGTTTTTCATCCTTCCAATGGGTCGATAAAATGAGTACTAAGCTGGCTTGGTAATTGAACATTTGGGGGTTTCACGTCACACTGACCACTTACTGAAATATCTGCACATGCACCTCAGCGCAAGGCAGGCATTGGCTCTCAAGCGCTGTTGCGCCACTGAGTTCACTTCAGCTTATCTTGATAAAAATTTTTAATCGTTAATAAGTTACTTTCGATTCATCCAATAGTTTCCAATATTTTTAACTTGTAGTGGATGACACTTGATGTTAATACAGATTTTCAAATATTAATTCATTAATTACCAGTTAATTAATTAAAGTTAAATTAAATACTGATTTTCGATGCCGTTTTAGATTTGGCTACATTGTTATAATCATGTAACATTTAAAACAATAGCAAAATTGCTTCTTTGTGTGTCAGACTTAATTTTGCAAAAATGAGGGAATCTGTAATAGATAGTTGTAAGCAATAATCGCCTATATCTTTGTATTACTATAACATTAGATGTATGATTTGAAGTGATGGAGGGTTCTACCCTTCATGATCCAATGCAATCTCAACAAATTTAGTCTATTGCAGAGCAATCGTGTCCTTGCTTCTTATTCGACGTAATTTTTAGAGCAGTGGATGCCTGCAAGACATCCATTGCAGCGACTACCTTTACTTTAAGATAATAGGCGTTTTTGCATCGGTAGTGGTGCATTGAACGGCGAATATGGAAATAAAATGGCAAAACGTAGTATTTGCAGAAGAATCACACTTCTACTTGAAACACTGTTGTAGTTTTAATAGAACCCGAAGGCACAATCGAATAGCATTGTTTAACTTTTCCCTCATTGTCATACTAGTAATATTCTCTGTTTTATACCTGTACAATGATGTCCCCTCTCTACAATTTTGTGACTTTGTAGCCTGTTATCCTTTATTCCTTACCTTCAGAGCTTGCCTACAGGTTCTTTAGCGCGGGATAAGCAGCATAATATATTCAAGTGTTCTTCATCCACCAAATTGTATAACTGGCTTGGCTACCTGGTCTACCAATCGATCACCCACCGCATACATCTGTCCGATCGTTGCAAAATGCCTAGATTAGCGTAAACTACCCACAACTTAATTCGAAAGTATATAGTATGTGTGGTAGCAAGATGGATGATTATAGCAAAGCCAGATAACTAAAGTATTTTTCATTCAGGACTGATGTATATAGCAGAGTTTAATGTAAGTTGTGATGACAATACCCCATTAATGATTCCATTCTTTTTACAGAAGGCACCATTTTCAATTACGTTTCATTTGCAATGCGTTGATAGTTCTTATCTGTTTTAATGCTGTGTTTTGGATTGTCAGCAGTGTATATTACAATTAGTGACAAATAAGGCATCTATAAAAACGTATAAATACAATGTATTCTACTATATTTGACATAAAAAACACTCGCTAGACATTGTATAAACTTAACTGATTTATGAATTAGTTATTTCAGAATTAAGAGTTACTTCTAATAAACATAATATAAAACATCTTTATTTTTCAAAAGTGATAACAATTGTTCATATTTCTTTGTCATTTATCAGTTTACTGAAACGGCATTGGATACCATCTTTAATCTGTTTTCGAAGAAAATACTACAGAGCCATCAACATTGTTAGAGGGCATCGAAATATCGACTGATTTAAACACGCCTCGTATGAATCGAAATCTACATTTGAAGAGGCGCACAAGTACACAGCGATTCGAATTATCGGAGGGAATTGAAGTATCCGAATCACCAACGATAGAGTTCAACAATATTAATAAAAATACATTTAGAAAAAGAGGAAGAAGCACCAATAAAAAATATAATTTTGAAAAATCTCTTTTCCTCGATAAACCTGCTAAAATTAATATCAAAATCAGAAGAAAAACAAAGAGATGGCCGGAAAAACATAAAATAAAAGTAAATAATTTAGATTGGACTAAAAAGGGTAAAAATCCGCAGGTCCCCAGCTCGTCAAAATATCGAAGCAACACAATAACGCATGTTTTGCAAAGAAATTCAGAGTTTGGGGATCCTAAAAATGAATATAAGAGAGTTATTACTCATGAATTTGAAAATCCCTTTAAAAACTATAACAAAGACAAATTCAAAATCCAGTTTCAAGTCCGCAGTCCTTCCAGAAATCCGATCAAATCATTAAGCGTCGGACTATTCAAAACAACCCTCTGACAAATATTATCCACAGTCTCTGCTTCAACACACCCAAAGTAGATTCAATGGAGATAAAGAAACTCGAAAAGACGTTGAAGTACCCGAAAGGGAAAAAGTACGAGCTGAACAGGAAATTCTGAAAGATCTTACAAAAGCTCGATTAACTTCTAAAGCAAATTTACTATCCAGAATTTTGCGTTTAAGAAACAATGCCTATAAAAAGCACGATGTAAATGGATTGAACCAAAGAAAAACTAGAGATAGAATAGCCAAACTTAAGAAATTTACTCCGTTTAAAAACATAGCTTTCACAAAGAAAAAATTGCCAGCAGAAAATTTTCCATTTGCTCGATAGTTGAGAAAGAGTCCAAAAATGATCACTTTTACGGAAAGCCTGTATCACAAAAAGAAAACTTTCATGTAAGAAATTCCAAGCAGAGTTTTCCGCACAAACTAAAAGATGAAAGACAAAAATATTCAAAATGTAATAAAAAGCCGATATTTAAAATGATACCAATCCTGTATGATTATTCAAGCAATTAAATAAACTAACTTGTAATGTAACATGAGTTACGTATTTCCTTATTAAGAACAGAATTAATATTTATTTTTCTCAATTTAACTGCTTCACACAGCTTAAAATCTTGAAACGCTTTGTACAAATTTTTTTTAATATTGCCGTCTTAAATCCGACACTGGTTAAGAAATACAGTTGGCTAATATTTATATAATACAAATATTTTTATTAATAAAAAATAAATTGAAATTTATGCGAAAAAATGAGTGACTTTTCTTCTAAGAAATAACATCTTGACAGTAATTATAGTTGAAATGAATGTGATCACCAAAAATGAAAAAAAAATATGTGCTAATAAGAATTATACCAAAGTATAATAAAAGTTTCTGTAAAAAAGAAATTATATCGTGCAAAATAATGATTATTAATTCTTTTCTCTTACTTCGGAATAAATTTACAGGACCCTTCAAATATGATTTAGTTCATTTTAAATAATTTGCATTATATAGAGTACTAGCTGTTACCCACCCGCTTCGCTGGGTATTTCATGATGTTTTATAAATTTTTACTGCTTATATATATGTGTATAAATTATTGATATCTAAGTCCTAGCATTAAGATTCGATTGAATGAAAAATATACTTATAGCTGTAACTGTCACCTGTTGATAAAAAAAGGGGCAGAACTCATCTAATTTGTATTTTCTAAAATCTCTAAAATTGAAGCATAGAATGATGTTTGCTCTTTCGTAACTCAAAAACCAAGTGGATTCCCGCAAAACCAATTTTCGGTGGATCTCTACTCCGTAAATTAACATGCAAGCCAAATTTCAAGTCTAAATCTAACAGAAAAAAGCAAAAAGTTTTACTATAAATATCCCCGTAATCCCGTTGAGAGCCGTTTTCCAAAATACCGCTCTTAGCGGATTTCAATTCAACAAAAGAAAAATGCAAACCAAATTTCATTATTATAGTCCTTGTAGCTCGAAAAAAGTAATTTTTTTTGTCAATACGTCCCAGTAACCCCTGCAACCCCCCAGAACTCTTGATTTGCCTAAAATTTATTCTTAGTGGATCCCTATTCAACAAAAGAAACATGCTTAACAAATTTCAAGTATATGGGTCTAACAATTAAAAACAGGAATTTTTTTCTGTAACTCCTCTTGACCCCTCGCAAACATCTTTAGGGTCAATTTTCATTTTTACTCTTTGTTAGAGGAACTCTATTTCATGAAAAGAACATGCCTACCAATTTTCAAGCAGGATGATCAAGTAGTTTTAAAATTGGAAAATTTATCGATTAGCCTCTTAATCTCCCGAAATTAAACTTAGTAGTTGATATTCGCGAAACCCATTTTGTAGCGGTTCTCTACTTTACGAAAGGAATCTGCTTATCAAATTTCAAGACTGTACGTCTAACAGTTTAAAAAATGGGGTAATTGTCTATAACGCCACTTGAGCCCCCGCAACGCCACTTCTGGCTCTGTTTTCCAAAACCCATTTGTAGGGAATTGCACTCTATGAAAGGAATCTGCTTAGCAAAATTTGAAGACTATGCGTCCAATTAATTAAAAATGCAAAGAAATTATCAATAACGCCCCTTGAAACCCCGCAACACCACCTAGGGGTCGATTTTCACAAAACATATTTTGCAGTGTATTTCTATCCTATGAGAGGAATCTGCTAACCAAATTTCAAGACTATGAGTCTATAGTTTAAAAAAAGAAATAATTATTTATATCTGCCCTTAACACCCCTTGGGGGTCAATTATCTCCAAACCCGTTTGTAGCGGATATTTACTCCATGAAAGAAACATTCCTACCAATTTTCAAGCAGGTAGGTCAAATAGTTTAAAAACGAAAATATTTATCTCTTACGCCACTTATTCCCCTCCACGCCACTTAGAGGTCTTTTTTCACAAAACCTTCTTATAGCTGATCTCTACTCTATGAAAGAAATCTCTTTATCAAATATAAAGACTGTGCGTCTAATAGTTTAAAAATGGAAATACTTATCTATAACCCCTTAAGTCCCCTCAACGCCACTTGGGGGCAATTTTCTCACGAAACCCATTTTTAGCGTATCTCTACCCTATGAGAGGAAATCTCTCTACTAAGTTTCAAGACTGTACGTCTAATAACTTAAAAATAGGAATTTATAACGCCCTTAAACCCCCCGCCCCGCAACACCCCTTGGGGTCAATTTCCTAAAACCATTTGTAGCGATATTTACTCCAGGAAAGAAACTTACCTACCAATTTCAAGCAGGTAGGTGAAGTAGTTTAAAAACGATATATTTATCTATTACGCCTCTTAATCCCCGCAACGCCACTTAGAAGTCTGTTTTCACAAAACCCGTTTTGTAACTGATCATTATTCTACGAAATGAATCTATATA